>VDFB02175052.1:0-19042 GCA_007258455.2 Sequoia sempervirens | reverse complement strand
GTTGTTGATCAAACTCGAGTATATAAGACAGAAGGATATTGTCATTGTCATTGCTCATTGTCATTAAATACCAATCTAAGTGTTTATATTTGAACTGAGATTGATACTTTGGATGTCTCAACGCTGATCTATTTTTTCTCAATTGTTCTATGTGAATCTAAGTTTCAATAATTAGGAGAGTCTGGCAGTTCTGTGTTGTTTCTTGTGACTCATTATGTTTGGTTATCAATACAGATTATGAAACTCTGAGTTTTTCCCTAGTTATCACTCTTATGTTCGTGTGTTGCATCTTACAGTGATATGCTCCAGGTGGTGTCTGAACATTCTACTGTAGTGTTTCATTATCTAGTTTAGTCACCCTATTGTGGATTGCATAGCACTTCAGGCTCTAGAGTTTAAGATTCTAGTTATTGTTTGTTCATTAAGGTTGGAAGCTTCTTCACGGTGTATCCCAAAGCATTGAGGTCTTTCCATCTGTAGGAGTAGAAGTGATGAATCTTGAACCTACCACAAGAAGGAACTATGGTGATAAATTGGCCCAAGAAATTAAAGCCTTCATGGAGCAGACAAACGAAAAGTTTGAGAGAACTAATCAGCTGATCCTTCAAGCCCTCCAATGCATGAATCACAACAATTCCAATGGAAGAACAAATCCAAGAAAGGAACTGCACTCAAACCATTCTGAAAATGAACACTCAATGCAAAGCTCCACACTAAGACCAACCATGCCTCTGTTCATTCAAAAGGTCATTGAAGAAGAAGAAGAACCAAACACTAATAGTGTAGAAGACATTGCACTTATGTATGTTGAGTTAGACCCTACAGTTTAGAAACTCGTGCCTTTCAAAGAATATTATGAAGTAAAGACCCAAGCCAACCCAAGCAAAAGGAAGAATCATACTAGAAAAGACCTTAGATCCCAAGTTAATAAGATGACATTGTCATCTTTTGACGGTTCCAGAAAGACCACGACACAATCATGGGTCCAAAAGCTTTATACTTATCTTTCCCTCAACCCCATGACCAAAGAGAATGCAATCAAAAAAAATTTCCTACACCTATCAGGAATAGCTCATGATTGGTGGCACCATGGACTCATCACACAAGGTCACTGGAATATAACCACCTATGGTGAGTTCACTCAAATACTCATCAATAGATTCGACCAAAGGCATCCTAAGTGGTATTTCAAGGAACTCACTCAACTAAGGCAACAAGGAATGGTAGAGGAATACACAAATGACTTCCAAAGAATAGTTTTCATGGTTCCTGACCTATCTCAAAGAAGGCTCACCTATCTATTCATTGAAGGACTTAAGGAATCAATCAAGAATATAGTAAATCCATTGGAGCCCCAGACCATTGGGGAAGCAATTCAAAGAGACACGAAAGTGGAATCCAACTCTCCAAAGGAAAAGACTAAGAACCCCTTGCTCAAGTCACAACCCAAACAAGACCAACAGAAGGAAGATGATGGAAGAAAAGCATGCCACTTTTGCAATGAACCATGGGTCATTGGCTACCGATGCCTTGACAAGGAAGCCAAAAAATGAAGGAAACAATTAATGGATAGAGGCTTAAGTTTAAAATGCAACGAACCTTGGGGACAAGACCACAAATGCAAGAGGGGACAAATACACATGATAGAGGAAGCTTTAGATGAATAAATAGGAGAAATTCCTACTAAAAAGGAAAAGTGAACTCTTGGATGTAATATCTTCAAAATAAGCTAATAAGACCTTCTGGTGAATAAGGATATTCTTAATGAATAGTGAGATTTGATTGAAAGAAATTCTAGGTAAAAGATAAAATTTGGATCCTCCATCAAGTATGCCAACCCCACGATAGGGGCCAAGAGGTCAAATGACTAGGTGTCGTTATGTGCTCTTGGGCTTGATAGGAAGGAGGAAACACATCTCCATCAAGTACGCCAACCCCAGGGTAGGGGCCAAGAGGCCAAATGACTAGGTGTCGTTCTGTGCTCTTGGGCTTGATGGATAGGAGGAAACACATCTCTATCAAGTATTCCAACCCTAGGGCAGGGACCAGGAGGTTGAATGACTAGGTTTTGTTCTGTGCTCTTGGGCTTGATAGGGAAGAAGAAACACATCTCCATCAAGTACGCCAACCCTAGGGTAGGGGCCAAGAGGTCGAATGACTAGACTTCATTCTGTGCTCTTGGGCTTGATTGGAAAAGGAAAAAATACATCCCCATCAAGTATGCCAACCCCAGGGCTGGGGCCAAGAGGTCGAATGAATGGGTGTTCATTTTGTGCTCTTGGGCTTGATTGGGGAGAAAACTACAAATCAAGTACGCCAACCCCAGGGTTGAGGCCAAGAGGTTGAATGACAAGATGTTCATTTTGTGCTCTTGGGCTTGATTGAAAGAGAAATGCAGGATGAAGACCCTTGTACCAGCCAACAACAACACAGGATCGAGGTAGAAGAAACTTGTGAGATTGCTTGAGGACAAGCAATATCAAGCGAGGGAGACTTCTGATGTCCCCACCAAAGACAGATAAGTATAAATTAGGATTGGATTTGTTACTTCTACACAATTCATAATAATGATTTATTAGGATATACATTATGTATGTATCTATATTAAAATCGATATATTATATTAAAACCCATATATTTTAAAATATATATTAAAATAATATATATTAGAATCATTATATTAAATCAATATATTTTAATATATATTAAAATCAATATATATTACAATCAATATATATTAAATTCAATATATATTAAAATCAATATTAAATTCAATATATTAATTCAGTATATTTTAATATGAAATATTAAATTCAATATATTAATCTAATGTTTATATATTATAGAAACGATTTATTCTAATTTGATGCTCATACTAAATCATCTTGTTCAAGCGTCACACTTTGGCTAATAACACCTATCATGTGAAGAGTCACACCGATTGCAGAAGACGCGTCTGGGCCAAGGAATGAACATGCCTCAAGCCGCGTATGGAAGGAAAATAAATAGAATTTTTTTCAACATTGGAGGGGGGAGAAAAAATGGAAGAGGAGAAATCGCTGGAGGAATCAACGGAAGAAGACAGAGAATAGGGAGCCCGCGTCCCGGTTGAGAGATAGGAGAGATCGAAGGGTGAGAGGAAATTACCTGGCTTATCCTTTTGATGGTGTCCGGTATCTAAGAAGTCATTATAGACAAACTAAGACCATCGCAGCCACCTAAAGATATCTACAGAAGGCCATCATATAATTCAAAATCTAGAACTCACAATCTGATTCCTACGCCCAACTACACACCTGGGCATTGCTACGATCTATACTGGGCATCTCTCCACTAAACTCAAATGGATTGTAACTATTGAGATTTAGAGTCACTAGACTTCAATGTGGCTATGAGTATTTGTTCAACTTTGTTTACGTGTATTTTCCATGTACTGGGATTGGTGATCATCTGTAGGTTGTTGATCAAACTCGAGTATATAAGACAGAAGGATATTTTCATTGCCATTGCTCATTGTCATTAAATATCAATCTAAGTGTTTAATCTAAACTGAGATTGATACTTCAGATGTCTCAACGCTGATCTATTTTTTTTAGTTGTTCTATGTGAATCTGAGTTTCAATAATTAGGAGTGTCTAGCAGTTTTGTTTTATTTCTTGTGACTCATTGTGTTTGGCTATCAATAGAAATTACAAAACTCTAAGTTTTTTCCTAGTTATCACTCTTGTGTTCATGTGTCACATCTTACAGTGATATGCTCCAGGTGGTGATTGAACATTCTACTACAGTGTTTCATTATCTAGTTTAGTCACCCTGTTGTGGGTTGCATAGCACTTCAGGCTCTAGAGTTTGAGATTCCAGTTAATTTTTTGTTCATTAAGGTCAGGCTTCTTACAACCTTAGGCACAACTTGTCCCGTCTGCCGAAGCTAGACATGGCACTCCTATGGGGTGCATGTTTAATTTTGTGGATGAAGTTCTAGCCTTGTCAACAATCTTCACTAAGTCGCTAACCTTGACTCCACAAAAGCTTGGTGGAGAGGACCTTGAGGGGCCCTCTTCCTTGGCCCTTGTTGCGAGAGGGTTGGGCGCTCCTCCTCTTAACATCCCAATGTTGCAGGCTCATCCTCCTTCCCCTTATGAGGATTTAGATTAGGAAGTTGACGACCTCTTGGCTAATCAATGTTAGGAGGAGGCCCCTTCTTGATCTTTTGTGTATGTACGTGTGTTTTGTGATGTGTTCCCCCGTACCCGTGTTGTGTTCCTAGATGACCCTTGCCACCCCTGTTGGTGCTTGCATATAAGTGTGGTTTTTGTGTCATAAACCTTCTTCTATTTGTGTCATCATTCTTTCATGTCTGTGATTGACTTTCGATAAATTAGGGATGATGCAAAGCGTTGGGGGCAATTAGGCTTCCCCTCCATGTTGACCCAATTTTTTTATTTTTACTTTGTCTTCTTGTGCATTCTTCCTAATCTGGTTGGGGATTGATGATCTTTCGCCTTGCACCGTGGTTACCTATTATTTATATGAGCTCGAACAAATCTAACCCTGCTAAACTAGATCCCCATGTGCCTTTTGTTTGCATTTTTCTCTCTTTTTCTTTCTCTTGATCTCTATCTTTTATTTTCTTTAGTTTTCCCTCTCATGTGTGATAACTTTCTTTCTTTAAAACATCCTGATTTTTAGAAAATGCATCTTTTTCTCGAAAGTCCTCGCAAACCTTTTTTCATAATCACATTCTCCACTTGGAACCCTAATGAAATGTGTTTCCTTCATCATGGGTTTGTAAAGAAAGGACTTGAAAACCTTCCTCCGAAGTGGGAACAACTTTGATCTTCCCCTCATGTGGGGGCATATTCTTCCTTTTGAATTCCTTGATGAAGTGAACATCTTTCAAAAGGATTCCTTGATGAAGGATCGATTTGAGAAAGAGAACATATACTTTTGAACTACACATCCCTTGAGTGGATCCTCTCTTCATGGTGGGTTCCCCAAGGACCCCTTCAAAAAATTTCAAAACTATCAATAGTCTGTACAATTGCCCGCTCACTCACCTACATGGCCGCTTCCTGACTCTGTGGAATCCGCTTTTTCAGGTTTCCTCCATGTGAGAGATCTTGGGGGATACCTCCTTGCAGGGTTGAAAACCTGTAGGATGCTTTCCTTTGAGCTTCCTCCATGTGAGAGATCTTGGGGTGGCTACCTTGCAGGATTGAGAGCCTATAGGGCACTTCTTTGGGTGTTCTTCATGCTTGAGTTCGTGGAGAATACCTTTCCCTACATAACTGAGAGCCTATAGGGCGCTTCTTTGGGTGTTCTTCATGCTTGATTTCATAGAGAATACCTTCCCTATAGGACTGAGAGCCTGTAGGGAGCTTCCTCAGGTGTTCTTCATGCTTGACTTCATGGAGAATACCTTCCCTATAAGACTGAGAGCTTGTAGGGTGCTTACTTTGGGTCTCCTCCATGCTAGAGTTTTTGGGGGACACCGTGCTTACTTCATGGGGTATCCTCCGTGCTAGATTTTTTGGGGGACACCTTCCTTACAGGACCAAGAACCTGTAAGGTGCTTTCTTCAACTTCATAGTTCTGAGTAGCTATGAAGCCCTTCACTTGCCTTGCACCTTTAGGTATGCCAAATCGAGCTTTACTTCCTCGACTATTCAGGTATACATTTCTAACTCTACTTTACCGAGCACTCATCAGTATTTGTGCTCGCTAAAGTGGGGGAAAAATGTATAGGAGAAAATTTTCACCCCATGTGAAAATCCCCTTTTTTCCTTTACCCACCTTAGAAAACCAAGTTTGGAGGCTTAATTCCACCTAAGATCGCTGCTTGCATCCCACTTTGTGCCTATTTTGAGCATCGGTAGAGGAATTTCTATCGGGGATGCCTGCACAGTGCATAGACGTCCACGCGGCACAGTTACATCCCTGGCAGATTCCTACGGCTAAACCTACAAAGGCATTACACTTCTCATTGGGGGTCAAGTTGTAACGCCCCCTTCGGTCAACTGACCCGAATATGGTTGTTTTCTTTCATTCCTTCAAATTCATTCTTCCAACTTGCATTCCAACTTTTCACAACTTCAGGCTTCTATTCTCACACTCTCACATTCACTTTCAAGCTCTCAAGCAGCATACTAGCACCCCATTGCAACAAACACAACACTTCATCTCATTGGTAGAACAAGTTGGGAATGAGACGCCATTGCAGCAGAGGCTCGAGTACTCTCATTTTCTCCCCCAAGCAGCCTTGAGCGCTCTTGGAGGAGGTGGTAAGCTTCCCTTCCTTTCCTTCTATCATTGGGTTGAGTTAGCACTTTACTATTTTGTAGTGCTTTTGTGCTCTTTATTATATTGTACTCTCTTTATCTCATTTTCCTTGGTTGTCCATGGAGGTGGAAACACCTAAACAGGGATCTGACTGAGACAGACCCCTATATAGCCACCCAACATTTTCCTCTGTTGTGTGTGGGAGTACTTGCTCCTTGAGGAATTAGCTAGCAAACAAATTCCTTGGTGAGATCCTTCTTATTCTTTTCACTCTTGTATTTCTGCTTTATAATATTAGGGAATACGTCATTTATTTAATCACATCATTCCAGCCCTTTAGTTAGTTAGCTGGGCCATTAGCTAGTTTTTCTTGGTTAGACCACGCCTTTACTGTTGCCTGGTCGTACGGATGCTAGCACAATTTAGAGGCGCCAGTGTGTCGCACTGTCGTCCAAAGACCGCACTTTCATCCTCAAATAGAGATCTTTTGGAGGCATAGTGTTGGACTTGAAAACTGGCTCGCCTAGCCCCTTCCTTCATTTTGGGTCTGCAGCGTGACTAAGAGGCCTTACGGTCCTTGTTACTCTCAACTCACATTTCCTAACACTGTGCTTAGCTGAGGTAATTTAGGGCAGCCTCTCGCATCTTGGCCCTCTATGACCTCGGGTCTTGCACGCAGTGGTCCCCCTCTCTTACATAATGTATGCATATTTACATCTACAACACACTATAATATAATTATTGCATGCATTTCTAACCAATTTACCTTAGAGGGATACCCACCTTGGTCTTGAACATCCTAAAGTGTAGGAGAGATTGATCTTTACATCTCTCTTGTTTGTTGGCCAACCTCTCAGTGTTTTGAGCATAAGATCTTGCAAATTTAGAGGCTATTGAATGTAGGTTGGGGAATCAACATGAGGAAGTCTAAAACCTTGACAAAAGTATAGAAGAAAGTGGACTTCGAAGAAAATTCATTCCAGGAAGGGAAACTCTACAACTTTGATGACTTACACTGCCTAAGAAAATTGACTATGCTTTCATACTTATAAATTTTGGGGATCTTAAGCATATGCATGGGGGATAAAGGGGAAGAACTTGTACACAAATTTGAATCATGGGGAATGTTGGTAATAGGAAATGGGAATTTTAGACCATAATGTATACAATGGAAAAAGAGGACATGATATGTATGTTGGTGTAATTAAATATTTATTTACACTTTATTAAGTTTACTTAGGTCCTAATTAGGTTTTACCTTTAGGGTTTTACATATTATTTTATAATTTAAGCAAGTTATCTCATGTAATTCTTTATTCTCAATAATATTATTTGCACATCTTTTGCAAATTGCTCTTGCATCTTTGTTTTTTCTCCTTGTAGAAGGCTAATCCAGGTTTTCCAGGTGATCTTGGTTTTATGGAATTTATTGGAAACTCTAACATGGTATCAGATCTCTAATCTGTAAGCCCCTTCTCATATTCGAGAGAAATTCAATCAAAGAGTTTTTTGGGGATCCTCAAGGGATCATGAGCAATTTTTTCGCGCATTTTGAATAAAAAATGGCCAATATCTTTTTCTTCATGTATTTTTGAGAAAAATATTTTTTGAGTTTTGTTTCAAATCACGAAATACCATTTGGGTATTTGCTAGATTTTACATATACTGAACAAAACTTGCAAAAATGGCTATCAAAATCGAGGCTATTTTCCTTGCAGGTGAAGTTTTTGATTTTTACCAAATTGCATGTTCTACTTTTTGGATTCAAAAATGTTTTTTGGGTTTTGTTGAAAACACCAAAATATTATCTAGGTATCCATTAGTTTTTGCATGAAACAAGTATTTTTTTTAGAAATCAAATCAAAACTAAAAATTCATAATTTGAGCATATGGTGTTCGTTTTTCGAAAACTTTATATCGTCGGAAAGCTGATTTTTTCCTCTATGCCGATCTAAGGTCAATTTTTTCATGGAGGTAGATGTGAACATTAATCCTTGCATACAATCTTTCCTTTTTGCATGCTTTATGTTCTCATTTTCTCTTTGATTTATGCATGTTTTGCATGTTCTCCTTTTACAATCATAGGGTATTGTAATTAATGAACTTCAATAAAGTTCCATTAGGGGGGATTCTTGCATAATAATTGGATTAGAGTGTAGTCGCATGGCATGCACTTTAATCCCATCTTCATATTGATGACAACTCGCATGAGTTGTATCTGGATTTTATACTTTCTTTTGGCCACAATCTTGCTCATAGCTTGACACATTTTGGTTTGTAGTAGTTCATATCTCAAATTGAGAGCCTATGGTTAATGATCCTGAATCACATTAGATTCTCATCGGGTCACATCTCAATTTGAGGGTCATTCATTTTATGGTTAATGTTCCAAAATCTTCATGGTACTTGCTCCTATGGGTCAGTTTTAGTCACAATTCGGCATCGACATCGAGATACACATAGGTTATAGATTCTTTCATCATATCTTTCCCACTTATGGGGGGCATTTCTTATGTATCTATGTGATGGATGGTGTACTTGGGGGTCTTATGGAGTCATCCATCTTTCATCACTTTTAGTCGGGACCCATTCATGCTTTCATGGACCCATCCTTGCATTATTTGCATGTTTCTTATTCTCCCTAAGTTGTACTTAAGTGGGGTGTTGGTGTAATTAAATATTCAATTACACTTTATTAAGTTTACTTAGGTCCTAATTAGGTTTTTCCTTTAAAGGATTTTAGATATTACTTTATAAAAGCAAGTTATCTCATGTATTTTTTTATTCTCAATAATATTATTTGCACATCTTTTGCAAATTGCGCTTGCATCTTTGTTTTTTCTCCTTGTCGAAGGCTAATCCAATTTTTGCAAGTGATCTTGGTTTTATGGAGTTTATTGGAAACTCTAACAATGTATTGTAAGCATTATTGTGTTTTTTCATGACATTTTGAATGCTTAAGCATGTAATATGACTTGTTCATGTTGCATTTAAATTGTAAAAAAAAATTCCCATGTTTTGGCTATTAATATCTTGGGAGAAAGATTGGGGCGGTACATATAAAGCCACTTCTTTTCAACAACTTAGGTAACTATAAAATGCCCATCAATAGCTAAAAAATACCACAAACTGTTAAATTAATAAAACCCAAAACTAATACCAAATTGAGTAGAGGTATCTCACAAGGAGATACATACCTCATAACTTATTAAATAACTAAAACAACTTAGACACAAACTTAACAATATTCAATATTCATTTTATACTTGAATCCAACTCATTCCCATATCCCGATGGTTTGGACCCAATCTTCAATATTCCTACTCTTAGTCCTAGATTGAGATTGCATGGGTGATTAGAGTTGCTAGTGCAACCTCAACCAAGTTGGTTTCAAAATTCAAAATTTATTATGGACCAAAACTAAACCATTCCTAGCGAGTCATTACCCACCAACTTACACATGAAATATTCAAATTTGAATGATATGATGTTGTATAAAAAGATAAAACCTTATACCATTCAAAAACACGTCAATCGTCATTACACATAGTTATACTAAAATTAAGAACCCAAGCATCTAAAGTTCAAGCATTTCATAAGCATCTACATACATAAGGATAGATGCTTAAGCATTTGCATTTATTGTGTCATGTCTTCAATTGTGTTTAAATGTCATTGACTTATATATAATAGTGGTTGACTACAATCAAACAAGTTATGGATTCCCCCATTTCATAATAAGTACTAACAATGCTTATAAGCATCACTAGGTCAAAAATTCTGTGAATATATTTATAAAGAGAAAAAACACAAAATTTAAGATTGTGAATTGTGAAAGGAAGCAACAATACATAAATGTTTCCAAAACTAACCTTTAAGAGGAGGTATATACAAAAAGAAAATAAATATTAATGTTATGAGAAATAATACACAATGATAAATTGAACCACAACACAAGGTTACATGGGGAAAACCGTTTTGGGAGAGAAAACCCATGACACTCCAAAGAACAAACCAAATTTATTATCGACAATAAAAATTACAATACAATCTTAGGGACATGACCTTACAAGAGTATTACCATCATACAAAACTTGAGCAATTCTAATAGCATAATAGTGCCTACAAATATCCAAACAACTCATCTGCATACTCCATCTCCAAGCACAAATAAATAGGAAAATATCAAACCACAAATTAATATTTGGTGATGACCATCCATGTTATTTTTAGAATATATTATTACGATTTTGTCATAACCTATCATATGTAACTCCCCAATTTTGGCATCTTTAATTCATTGAAGATGTCTCTTGAATTTTCATAATGTTAGTTAAGAACCCCATTTAACCCCTCTTACATGCTCTTATGCACCATAAGTAACTCCCATCTTATAATGGAATAATATGCCCTAAAAACTCATAACTACATTAGATTCTCTTACAACCTCTTACACACTTCCCAAGGTATTTGACACATGGCAAAGATTGCCAAGCACATAGTGGGATGCCCCATTCCCTGTGTGAGGACAAAGTAATAAAAATTACAAGTTAACATAGACAAATAATATATATGAACATTAGGAATGTAATGTTGAGACACCTTTTCCCCACAAAGCTATAAGATTAAGGTTGCACAAAAGTTTAAGGTCATGAATTTGCATATTAAGGTCATGATTACAATTTCAATAAGCAAAGAAAATTCCATGTTTTAATCTATCATAGGCCTATTGATGTGGATTTGGTGGCATATTTTAGAGTGAAATCATATAGTGTATATTACAACAAAATATTCCTCACCACTCACAAAACCAAGGTCATCTTTCCTTCTTTTTCAATTTTTACTTATTTTCTACTCGTTTAAACTTGACTCTTTTATCTAAACTATTTATTATAATGATTGAATTAATTAAATTATTAACTTGAATAATTGGAAGCATTTTATTTTAATTAAAATTTTGAAGCTTTGTGTATTTTTTTTTATTTTTTTTGTTAAAAGAGAAGGGGTAAAAATTTATTCAATCAAATCCAAAATACAGAGCAAAGGCCAAAGGCCAACATCAACACTACATATTCATGTCTTACAATAATAACCTCTCAACAGTCGCACAATAATTAGAAGGTAACTCATCCCTTCCACTAATATCCCATCCATCCACGTTCTCTAAAGCCCACTTCACCAAACAATCAGCCACTCTGTTCCATTCTCTAGGGATATGACAAAAGGAGACAGAATCCAAGGAACTACATAGACTTAGAATCTGTCTGACCAAAGAGGCTAATTGCCAACTAACATCCTCCAAACTCTGGTTGTTCAGCATATCCACAACAATCTGAGAATCTGACTCACAGATGATCCTCCTCCAGCCTAAAGAGCATCCTCTCTCAACTGCAATCTTAATAGCAAGGGCCTCCATCAGATTATTAGAGTGTTGACCTTTGTAAATAGAGAAGAGAAAAACCACACCACCATTATTACCTCTACCTATACCCCCAATACCAGCATGTACAGGGTTCCCACGAGAAGAACCATTTGTATTAATCTTCAGGACCCCAACCGAGGGAGGCGTCCACCTCCCATCCTAACAAACCCGTTGCTTGACATGTTGGGGTCTTTTTCCAGCAATGCATCCCCATCTACTATCCCCCAGGTTCAAATTCCTCACAATAGCATGATCACCAAGATCAATATTTTCATACATATCACACTTAGCTGAAATAGTCTCCTGAAGCCTACTAATTATTGTCTTCCGCAATTGAAAACTTCCTAATTTGGAGCCACAAAAAATTATGTGGTTCCTCTCCAACCAAAGGTTCCAAAGAATGAAAATAGGCCCAACAGTCCAGGCCACCTGCAGGAAAGAATTCTTTGTTGGAGGCCTGCCCAAACTTTCCCAAAATTCAATTAGGGATTTAGCATGAATACAACCATGATGCCAAGCCTCCCACCCTCTGTACCATATCTCTCTAGAAAAAGGGCAAAGAAAAAACAAGTGGGAGGTACATTCCTCACTGTTTGAACAAAGGAAGCAAATAGAAGGTCCCTAAAAATCTCACTTGTGAAGATTCTCCCAAGTGAGGCATTTCTTCTAAGCCACCAACCATAAGAAAAAATTACATTTGGGCCAAGAAAATTTATTCCAAACCTTCTTCCACCAGTGCACCTCAGCTGGACCATGTAAGTTCCTATCAAGTATAGCATAGCCTTGAGCAACAGTAAATTTACCTTTTGGGCTAGGACTCCAAGCCAAAGCGTCCCTCTCATTAAGGGAGCTGCAGAACCTACCCTCCAAAGCTTTAGTAAGAACAACACGATCCTCATCAGAACCACCCACGGGCCACTCCTGAGGGTCCTTCCAACAAGTCACCTCCACCTGACCCATACGCTTGACTATTTTAAAATGCTCCACCTTAATCCATCCAGCATCAGTAAAAATATGGCAGAGAGGCTGAAGCTGAGGGAATCTAGAAAGAATGGGAGGGTGGCCATCCCAAGAGTTCTGCCAAAACAGAGCATCAGAGCCTCTGTTACATATCCAGAAGAGACCATCCTTAATAAGCTGAGCTCCCTTCTTAAGAGTATCCCAAATACAAGAACCTTTACCTGACAAAGCAAGCCGCGGCACATCAAGGCTATCAGCACCAGGAAGATACTTGTGGGAAAGAATCTTGGCCCAATCCTGATCCTGATTGTTGCACCACCTCCAGTATAGCTTGGCTGCCAAAGTCGTGACGATGAGAGCCATCGACCTAAGACCAAGGCCCCCAGCATGCTTCGGCCTGTAGACAGACTCCCACTTGGGGTAAGTGCACCGAAATGGTCCCACTTTCGTGGCCAAACTAACAAATAACGCGTTCGCGTTATAGTTTTCTTTGCAAATTTTCTTTGGTATTTTCCTTGGAATACCAACCCAAAGGCTTGGAAGGCATTCCCAAAGACCAGAGACGTGTTTTTTCCAAATTCAACAAATTTTCACATAATCGGGTTTGTGCTCACCATCAAGATTGCATCTGGTTCAATATCAAGAAAATCGAACACATGGGTAATGTTAGGTTCTTTATTAGCTTTCAAACGATGTAATTTTTTTCACTTTCTAACAATGTTAAACTTTTCATCCATAATTTCTTTTGATTGTATGTCCGTTTTTCTTCAAAAAGCAGTGTTTTGTATTTTTTTCGCTATAAATTAACTGTTCATCGAATTTGAAATAAATTACATTTTAGAAATCCAGACTCCATCTCTACAATTTAAAAATTTAAAATCTATTAGCTTCTAAAAAAATTTAGGGGAGTACGCTAAATTCTTTACTTTTTAGAAAAATTTACTTAGAAAATTAATAAAATCAAATATTCATTTCAAAAATTATCGAAATATCCAAATTCCTTACTATATAATCACATTCAACCGATTGAGCCGCATTTTAAAATACTACAAAAGTTCACCGGTGTTCGAGTCACACAAGAGTTGCTATACATGTTTCTTTTCTAACGTAAAACAACAAATACCCCAGTGTGTCCCCTTGGAACCCCTTAATCTCAACCATTTTTAAAATAAATTAGGTAGTTTAGGGAAAGTACTTGGGAGTAATCAAGGGTCCTTGTTTTTGTTCCATCTAAAATTTTTGAGTGAAGCTATCCCTCACTCTCACGCCCAAGGCCGGGTGATTTCGATTTCAGATAAAAAAAAAAAAAAAAAAAAAAAGTGGCCCCTTGACTAAACTCCACTCCGAGGATAGGAGGCTGCCAGACCAAAGGAATTGTCAAGATAGAGTATCAAAATCCCTCACAAAGGTGGAAGGGGGGACCTAGACACAACACCTATAAATGGGGAGAGACTGCACCACATTCTTTAGGAGAACCACTCTCCCATTAGAAGATAACCATCTGTAAGTCCAGTGACTAACCTTACTTCAAAATTTATCCAAAATCACCTGCTAGTAATCTCTACGCTGAGATCCCAAGGCCAAATGAATCCCAAGGGACATCAAAGGAAGGGAACCGATTTGAAATCTAAGGATCCTAGCAATCCTGCTCTGAATAAGCCGAGTATTAAAGAAATAAATGGAGGACTTATCATCATTAATACTCTGACCTGAAGCTTTCAAATAGATATCTAAAGCTCTCTTGAAATTCACTGCCTCACTAATTCTAGCCATGCCCATCAACCCAGTGTCATCCACAAACTAAAGATGAGAGTAGGAAGGAAGATTATTGTTCTAGCTCCAACCTTGGATAAAACCCTGCCTCACCTGAGATTTTATAAATCTGCCAAGACCCTCCGCCATGATAATGAATAAATAAGGAGATAAAGGGTCCCCTTGTCGGAGTCCCCGAGAAGCACTAAACAATTCTGAAGGTTCCCCATTAATGAGAACTGAGAAGGAGGATGAGGTCACACAGCTAAGAACCCAATTCACCCACTCCTCATCAAAACCAAAAGCCAAGAGAATTTGATGTAAGAACACCCAGCTCACCCAATCATAAGCTTTAGCCATGTCAAGTTTAATAAACATAGCCTTCTCCTTAGAGGTAGCCATAGAGTGAATAGCCTCCATTGCTTTCACAACCCCATCCAAAATTTATCTTCCTTCAACAAAACCGCCCTGCTCAGCAGAGATCAAAGTACCAAGGAGTGGTTTGAGTCTCTCAGCAACCAATTTGGTGATGATCTTATAGACAACATTACATAACGTAATAGGCCTAAATTGAACCAACCGATTAGCCCCCTCCTTCTTAGGTATGAGAGCCAAGAAAGTAGAATTCAAAGACTTAAGCATCTATTTGTTCCTATGTGATTCCTGAACCACATCTAGGAGATCAAACTTTATTATTTCCCAGAATTCTTGAAAAAACTCAATCAGAAACCCATCTGGGCCAGGAGCCTTACCTTTTTTCATAGTAAACACAACTTTCTCCAATTCAGGTAACAAGATAGGACTTAAGAGAGCCCCATTCATCTCAGCAGAGACCAGGTGGGGAATACAATCCAAGATGGCCCTCTCCTCGGCCCTAGCTGCAAAATCCTCCCTAGTAAAAAGATTAGAAAAATAATTGATAGCTTCCCTGGAAATTTCTTCACAGGAAGAGAGTTGAGCCCCTTCCCCTTCAGTAGAAACAAGAGAGGAGATAGAATTCCCCTACCTCTAAGCCTTAACCGAGTTATGAAAGAATGCAGTGTTCCTATCCCCCTCCTGAAGCCAATCAACACAAGATTTATGCTTCTAGAAAATCTCCTCCCGAAGCTCCCACTCTTCTAGTCCCTTAAGAGCCGAGGACTCAGCTTTACTCAGATCAACAGTCAACCCTTGGTCCCGAATCTGACGAGTAATATTATCCAACTTGGATTGATCAGCTATCTTCTGAGCATGCAGGTTCCCAAAACATTGTTTATTCCATATCTTAAGCCTGTACTTCACATGTTGAAGCCTCTTACTAAAAGTAAGCATGGTCGTCCCATGGGAAGGCATCCCCTCATACCACCAATCCAACATAAGGTCTTGTAGAGACTGATCTCTTAACCACATCAACTAAAATTTAAAAGAAATATTTTTTGTGACTCTATATGAGGTGACAGAGAGCTTGATAGGCTAGTGGTCAGAGCCCCTCCAATCAAGAATTTTTGAACTGGTGGTCCACCTACTGTTCATCCAATAGTAGGAAACCAAAAATCTATCAAGCCTTTCTGAGATAGCCTCAACACCACATCTTCAATTATTCCATGTAAAGACACCATTGGTTGGCTTCACATCAATGAGATTCAAGGAACCAATCATATCCCTGAGTAGATTTGAAGAAGGGTCCAGCCTGGCTAACCCCCTTGCTTTTCATCCGAACTAGTAACAGCATTAAAATCCCCAGCCATAATCCATGGGAGAAACAAGTCCAGGGACCGGATGAATTTGATATGAGCCAATAAATGTGACTTACCTAAAAAATCAGTAGGAGCATAAATATTGGATAAAAGGCACCTTTCTCCAGTCTCAAAACTAGAGGCAACAGAGAAATGGAGGACTGACTAGAAATCCACCATAAGGGGGAAACTTTCCTCGGGTTCCAAAAGCAAGCCACCCCCCCCCCAAACTATTCAAAGCACCCACCCCCTACCAAGAGCCCTGGGGCTAGATACGCAAAGCATAATTAGCCAAACCATCCATTGTAAGCTTGGTTTCTTGAATAAAGACCACATCAGGAGACTGAGACTCAATTAATCTGTGAACAACCTTTTGTCTGGGGATGTTGTTTAACCCCCATACATTCCATGATAAAACAATCATTTATGGGGGTGGGAGAAGTGGGAATCAATGGGTTTCACAGACCCAGACTCAACCAAAGTATTACCCATAATCTTAACCTTCTCTTGATCAGTCTTCCTACCACTCTTTGACGGTTTATCTAAAGGCCCATTTTTAAAGGATTTCTGTTGTAACCCTAAGACAGGAGAAGCTTTATTACCCTTCATAGAATCTGAGGTCCCGTTAGGAGCAAGGGGATCAGGAGCCAACATAACTAAACCCTTCGGACCTTGTGACCCCCAGAAATCTCCAATATCCTGAACTTGAGGAGGAAAATCTATAGCCATCTGTCCAACCTGTTGGTCCCCTGAAGATAAAATTTGATCCTCCTTCTTTGCATCTTCATTCTGAACCTCATGCTGACCTTTAGCCCCAGAAGAGAGCTCAACTGGAGTACCTTCCTCTTGGACCAAGTCACCAAGAGCATCAAACTTGTTAAAGGTGCCATCATTCTGTCTATCCATCCAGTTTCTCTTCTTACCTTTTCCTTTGTTACAGGACTTAACCAGAATAAATCCCTAGTTATCTATAGGTCCATCAAACAAAGGAGCCTTCCCCTTGTCCTCCCTAGGAGGTCCAGGGGCAGCCAAGGGGGAAGACTTATTTCTAGGACATCTGTGATGTAAATGACCATATTCATGGCAAATTTTGCATCTAAATGGTAGGGTCTCGTAATCCAGCTATTGGATCCAAGAAGATGATCCCATGCAAATCTCCATAGAATCTAGTAACGGATTATTTAAATCAACTTTTACACAAATACAGGAAAAAGAAATTACCTTACAGTCTTGAGTTTGTGTAGCCGAACCCATAGGTTTTCTAAGAAGCAAAGAGATTGAGTGAAGAATATCTTCCCTCCAGAATTCCAAAGGAAGCCTCTGCAAGCAAACCCACACAGGAACTCATGAGGGGATCTCCTCAACAAAGTTGAAGCCCATGTGCCAAGGCTTGATGAAGAGCCCCACTTGGTTAAAGAAATAAGGGCCTCCTTCAAATGCCCTATTCCTGTCCGACATGCTTGAAAAGATAACCAGAAAATAGTTATTAGCCACTAACAGAATCTCCATATCTCCTTCTGGGTTCCAAAGCCGACGTGCCCTGGATTCCAGCATAGGCAAAGAAAGGTGAAGGCCTAGAAATTTTCAAATAAGAGCATGATTGCACTAGTATTCAACATCCTCTGAAACTTGCTTAGGTTGAATAACCAAAACTGGCTGGTCCTCGGATCTCTCCAAACATCCATTTACTTTTTTTAATCGAAACATCCCTTTTGAAGAGGAAATACATTCCCTAGATTGGGGTTTACCTGTTTGTTCCTTATCACTGACATGCATCAAAGAAGATGGCTCTACCATCTCCAAATCCCCAAAGGAAACCTGAGAAGAGGCTATACCTCGATTCTCCATGCACCAACGAACCAAGACTCAACAAAAAGGAGAGAGAGATGGGGCAGGAGACCCACAATCTCAAAACACCACATGCCTCCCACCGAGGACACACCACAGTCGGATATCAGGCAGAAAACGCCCACCCACAGGCTAGAAAATGATCGAAACCCCTGTCCAACCAACGCAAGACCCTGCCAACAAACCAACGCCCCCCTGAAAGCAACAAAGAAGCTTGAAAATGAGCACGGACGCCAGACGCAAATCGAGCTAGGGCACGCAGGCCCTAGCTCAAACCAGACCTCCTCGCAACACCATCTCCATATTCTCCAGAAGCTTTGTCTATTATGTAAATAATAGATGAATAATTATTTTGGTAAGAGTGCATCCAAACATACTAGATGGATAATAATATTATACGCCAATAAAATATTTAAAATGGAAAACAATGATCCCTAAGCTTAGTCTAGGCTTATCCAATGGAATACATACATGGAAAAATGATGATTTTGTGCTAGACAAAGCAAGGCATTACATTAACTATTTTTAGAAAGGAAATGAGACTTGGATAAGATAATGTGTCTAAAGATTAAAAATGATTGTGAACTTATCATATGTATGGATTAAAATTGGAATATTCTTCTCCACTCTATTTTGGTTTGACTTCATCAATTTGATATAGATTTGTGATTATGAACTAGATTCGTGTCAACAAACTTGACCTTTCATATTCTTTGGCTTTTATCCTTTGTGCAATCTAGCAAATAATTGCCTCTTCGTCTTCTTCTAATACTTACAAGTTGGTTGTATTGATAAATGCCTTTAACAGGTTATTGTATGACCAAGTTGTAAGGGCTCTTAGCCTTGATCATACCCCTTGATAGTAGAGAAAATTGAGAATGACACTCTTTAGACATGCATATGCTTGCATGCAAACCTAGATTCCTTTTAGCATTCTAATTAAAGTGTGCTTATGCAAATGATGTGCAAGTGATCTCTAATATATGATATTCTTTGATGATTTCTCGATGATTATCATGAATACAATAAAGGACTTTAGATACAAGTGCATGGTATCAAATTGAGA
>VDFB02175051.1:0-28024 GCA_007258455.2 Sequoia sempervirens | reverse complement strand
ATGTCACACTAGTCAACTCACCATGTATCCTCTGCACCTCTGACTGTGCCCTGTCTCTCTCCCTTACTGCTCCCGCTAGCTAGAAAGTAATGGTGTCATAATCTATCAGTGACTCCTGTTGTACTTTGGCTAGCTCAGCCTCAAGAGCCCTCACTCTCTGCTTCACCATTTGTACTCTCGCCTCTGTGCCCCTCGCCTGTATGATGGGATCCTCCGGAACATAAGGAACTAAAGCTAATGATCCTACTACCGCAACATCCTCCTCCATCATATCCCTGTCCACATCCATCACATTTCCTTTACCGATTATCTCTTTAACGATATTGCCTTCAATTTACTTGCCTTCCTCGACCCGCTGCCTTCGCGCTCTGTTGCCCTTTCCTGTTCTTCATCTGCGTAATTGTTTCGCCTCGTTTCGAACTTACACCATTGATCTTCTCTGTCGTTTTACCTTCTTCTTCTTTCTCTTCAGCTCTGAGTTTTGACTTTCGAGTTTGCTGGAACTCCAGGTTCTGATTGACGAGCTGTTTATTTATTAACTGTTTCTTCAACGATCTGATGATTGATTTGATTTTGTTGATTTTGTTTTGTTTGTTGATCCTGATCCTTATCCATGGTTCTCGCTGCCATCCATTGTCCAATATCACCTCCGCTACCCTCAAATATAGCCGGAATAAAGGCAGAATCCTCTCCCTATAACCATTCCGAAACTACTCATGTATCACTTATTGCCCATCGCACCTCGCTTTCTCCTCCTACTCTCCGGAGGTGTCGAGGTCCTTGCCAAGCATCCATATTTCGCTGTCACAGCGCGCGGCTCTATGGTAGCTTCCCTTATTATACCGTTGGTCATGCATAGGCGTCAAGGAATATTCTCCTCCAGGAATATCACCCCCGAACGCTCTCACAAAGATTGCCTCGGTTTGCGATGCATTTATGCGCAGAGAAAATACGCATAAAAATAGCTGCTCGTAGCCACTTTCTGCGACTTCCTCATGGATGTCCATCCACCATCCTTCTCTGAATTCATCAGACTTTGAGAGTAAGTGGCTTAATTTATGTCCCTCCTCAACGTGACTACTCAAATGCTCTCTCTCCACCCTCCATCTCCCCTCAGATCTCATAGCGCAACACCCAACCTCTCTCATCCCCATACTCCCAAGCCACGGGCTCATGATCATCCACTGTCCCCCTCCTCACCACTATCAACCTCGTCACTACAATATGCTCCCATGCTTAAAGCTGCAACAACGTCGTATGTGTCAAACTCGCTATCCTTTGGTAACAAATCCCATGCATATCTCTATAAAATTGAGCCAATACACATGAACCCCATAAAAATAGTCGTCCCCGCCACTCGACAATGTGGCGGATCACCTCCATATACCATAGGCTACATGTCCGTCTGCTCTGATCTGGCAACAGTATCCCACTAATTAGCCCACACAGGAATAACAGCGCTTTTAGCGACAAACCGGTCAAATCTAAGCACCCTTCTGAGGGGCAACGTCTAGCCAACAATACTCTCGCGGTCTTATGCTCAGCTCTTGTGGTTACCACCGCTCACTATGACTGTAATCGGCAACCTCAAGATACCCACATCCTCCCGAATATCGGTCATCTCCTGTGAAAATGAAATATAGAATACCTACGAGCTCCATCTCTCTATCGATGCTATACGGCGCCGCTAGATTACTCTGACCATAAAGCTGCAGTTACTAAACCATGATCCAATACCGCTGATCCTCCGTTCATAAAGCTTACTGCCCATGCTACGCCATCACACCTGGAGCCATCGCTCATGCACTCGTATACACTCAAAACTCACCGCATACCAAAACGACTACTACATTATCTCTTTTTTCTATCTTTTCTATTTTCTTCTCCTTCCCCTCTTCTTTCTTTTCTCCCTTATTTATCTTTTCTTCCCCGATAAGTTGACTTGTTGGGCGCAACTGGGAAAAACTGCCCCTGATAAAGTGACGAATTACTTGTGGGGTGGGCTGCCCTACCGCGGTAGGCGGGAACCCTTTACGGTGGTGGAGCGGCTTCGCCAGAGGTGGGCGCACGATGGCGGGACCGCCCCTGGCCGGGGTGGGGGCGCCCGGCCGTAGCCGGGCGGAACCGCCTGGTCGGGGCAGGACCGCCCTTGGTCAGGGTGGAACCGCCCCCAGCCGGGGCGGCGGCCCCCTGGGTTAGGGCGGCTATGCCCCGCCCTGCTGAAACTTTCCATCTCGATTTTCCCCTCTTTTTGACTTTTTAAAATAATCTAATTCGAACCCATTTTTCTATTTTTCCTAATGGACAAAACCCATATGTTCAATTTTTTGAAACCTATCAAAATATGTGTTAAAACTATGTAAATTCAATAGGAGGGTTTTGTTACTACTCACATGTTGTCTGCCCGCGCCCCCGCTATACAATGCATGAACTTCATTCACCCGGTGCACAATCGTCATGTCATTGTCTGTTGGCATCGTTCCTCCTCACCAGCTTTCTCTCCTCTACTCTCCTTCTCTCAACTACTATAGTGAAAATGATTAAGGTAATTTTTAAAATTACCTTTTTACCCCCTTCCTCCCAAAAGGTATTTTTTACCTTTTATTTACCCTTTTCTTCCTCCAACTAATCCCAAACTTCCCGAGGCTACCATTTGCAAACCGTGCATCGGATCCTCTTGTTCAAAAACCAAAATTACTTATTTTTGAGCTCTATCCAATGGTGTCCTTCTTTTCTTCCTATTGAGAGGTCGCCCGGAGACCCCTTTTTCCTCCCCGCTCGCCCTCTTGAGGGGGCATACCCTCTTACCATTCCTCCATTCATTCAGCCTGGTCATTGGGGCATCATTAGCCTTTTCCACGCTAGGGGCATCACCATCTATCATTTCCTTCCTCATTTGCATTTTATTTTTCTTTGAAACACTGTTATTCTAACAATATTTCGAAGAGGGGAAAAATGTAGACATCTAAATTTAATCCCTCCCATATGATTAAATTTACTGTCTTCAAATCTATCTAGTAGCTTAATGTGAATTTTATTAAATTAATATTACACCTTTATCTCATGTCCTTGATATTTGGGATTTAATAATTAAATGCTTTATTTTCACCCTTCTTCCTCTCTAGAACAAATATTACTAATTTATTTTTAGCTGTGTTCCCTTTTGATTTAAATCAATTTAAAAGGCTATGTTTTCCTCTCTCCTTGTCCCATCACTCCATAATCACCTTTAATCTAAATTAATTTAATTAATTTAGGATTATAATGTGCACATCCCTCTTAATCAAGACTAATGTCACATCTCCATTTTCCTTGCACACTCTAATCTTCCATTAAGATGAACTATAATCCAATATTACTGTATATAACCAAGGTCATTAACTTAAATTTAGCACCTTTTTAACAACCTTTGCATTTACCTTCTTTTGTATTGACCCCTTTCCAACATGATTTTTAGTTTCACATTTTATATCCTAATTTACTACTTTTATATACAAATTTTAATTCACATTCCATTCTTCCAAGGCTTCTAGAACCTTGGACTTGTCACAATCTCTACATGTGACCAAGTCCCACCTTTTTGGAGCCCACCTTTTACCCTCTAGATCATCCTAGGAATGTGAATTTTTAATTCACATTTATATCCTCAACCACCTTTCCTTTTCCCATGTAGATTTTTGAGGAATTCCAAAATTCCTCCATTCCTTCTCCTTTCCCACTTGGAATTAAGATGCCTGATATTCTCACTCCCCAGATTGCTTTGTCCTTCCTCCACCTCATGTACCTTTTTGACACCTCATCTTCTCTTGGCCACTTCACCATCCACATGTCAAGATGCGAGGGCTTGTGGATTCTCAACCCACCATAGCCCTTCATCTTGACCTTGTTGGATGAATCTTGACCGTTGAATTCTATAGAGAATTCAAATTCTTCTATAAATACCCCCTCCTCAAGGGCATTTTCAATACTTTGGATTTTCATAACTACATGTTGCCAATTTGCATGCTCACTCATTTACTATCATCTAGCCATCCATTCTAATCATTTTGCATAAGTTGATCTTGCATTTAGTCACTCAAGAAGTCATCTAAGGAGCACACAAAATCATCCCAAGCAAGGGCCAATCAAGGAGTTGTCAATAGCAAGGAAGGTGAAATCATTTGCATCTTGTTTTATCTATTTTCCTTCTTGTTTTATCACTCTTTAGGTTAATCTTGAAGTGTCCTTAGTCTTTTATCATTTGCATTTTTAAGGTATTTTGCACATTAGAGTAGGGTAAAACATTAAGGTACACAGATATTTCTTCCAGTATCATACCATCCTATTGCTAACTTTAGTTGCTTTGGAAGAATCTTGTTGCAAGAGTGTGGAAGTTAGGTATATCTATTTGGCAAGGGGATAAGTGCATAGTTGGTAAACACACAACATTGCTTTAATAGTGTGTTTTTAGTATGGTGCAAAGTAACAAAGTGGCTTTGTACTTACAACACATTTGCTTGTAGAGAATGTTTCTTTTGAACACATTTATTAACTTGATACTTGATGCTACTTGATGCATTTTCATTTAATTTCCAAATGGCTATTCTTGGTGATTACACATGACAATGTGTGATGAATCATGATGGTATAGTGTTATTCTTAGGGGGGACAACTAATCTCTTTGAGTGCATGGTTTTAGGGAGATTTTTCATGCATATTTTACACCCTTAAGTTATATAATCAGCGTGGTGGCATCTTGGTTCAATTTTGATACCATGGCAGTTCTATATTTCATTGTGTAGTGCTCGTTTTAGTTTTATTCATTCAAATCTGATGTTGTTTTGTATCACTTTGATAGCAAATTGTTGTTCATGATCAAGTATTTGTTGATTTCCCATCCATTTGACCTTTGGCATTGTTGTCAAAAGGGGGAGAAAATTTGAGCACAGGTTCATCAGGTTCATGGTATTATTTTTCATGATATTCATGATGGTACGGGACATTTGGGTTATGATGATATTCAAAAAATTTATTCATTGTACATTTGGTTTATTGTTGTGTTTTTTAGCAATCATATGATGTTGTTAACATGGAAGTGGTGGTTATATAGGTTATATTATACTATTTTATTTGGTAGGTTTTACATCAATGCCAAATGGGGAGTTTGTTGATCCCTTTGACATTGGTTTTGGCATTGATGTCAAGGGTTGATCTTGGCACTTATGGTGTTGGCATATATTCTTAAGTATTTTATATTTAATGATCATCATGGTTCAGTTTGGTTTGGTACATTTTTCGGTGATACCTTTTTGCATACATTTGTGTAATTCATTGAAGGCTTAGTTCTATTGGTTTGGTCACAAAGGAAACATATATTGTTTACTCACAAAGGCAGTTTTGATATTGTTTATTGAGGTAGCATATGGGGACAACATACTTGGATTATATTTATAAATCTATCATTGATCAATTTATTGATAAACGATTTATATTGACAATGACACATTGATTTTGGTGTTGGATTATATAATGATATTCAAGTCTTGAACTTGGATTACATTCATCCATCATTGATCAATATATTGATCAATGATTGATCTTAGCATATTTACCTTGGCACTTTGGTATTGGTCTATATATTTACTTTGGTATCACTTAGCATATTAAACCATCACAAGGCATTATGGTGCTCGATTTAATGGACTGACATGTACATTGTTGCACATCATGAGGTTTAAATTGGTGATGCAAATAATAACTAAGACCAACACAATGATAATTGTTTTTGACTTGCAAAGGGAAATAATTGATGATGAAATACCAACATAATGATGTGGTTTTTGTATGGGAGGGGGCCCTAGCTCGGTTGGCTAAGTAATTCCGTTGCGGCTCTGCTGGTCATGAGTTCTAGTCTCCCCTATCCCGTGATACCGGGGGGCGTGTCGCGCCAGTGCCGCCGGTCACGTTAAAAAGTTTACCAGGTGCACTACAGTTTATAGGGGTCATTGCCGATTCTGCGGTCCCAAAAAAAAAAAAAATGATGTGGTTTTTGTACGTCTAAAAGGAAATGATGAAATGCCAACATAATGATGTGTTTTTTTTTTGTTTCACAAAAAAAAGGTATAATGAAGGATGTCAACACTATAGTTTTCATTTTCCCTAAATAATGGTCTCATGCACATTTTTTAAGGCAATTTGTTGAAGGTTGTATTAGGTTTTGGAAGAGCTTGGAAGAGTGGTGGTATGGAGGCAAGAAAAGAGGAATAAATTGGTTTTAGACAATTTTGTTGATGACATTTGAGGTGATGTTGTCTTCCATTCAAGTATGAGTTGCATTCAAGAGAGGTAACATGTTTTTCTTATGAAAAATCTAGTCAATTGTGTGACTGAAAGTTGTTTTCTGTTTCTTTTCAAAGTTGATGGTTGTTTGAGGTTGAGCTCCTTAAGTGTGTAATCGTTCTACAACTGCATAGTTGTTTTCACCTATTGCTAGGGCACACCATGAAAGGGGTGTTTTGCATTTTGATACAAGTGTTAGGGCATGAATCTGTGTTAAATGTTTGAAGCTATTCATAAGGTGAACATTAGGGTTTTGTGTAACATTGATATGGGTTTCTTGTTTAGACTCTACACCCTGTTTTGTTCACAATGTTGACATGTATAAAGGTGTGGTACATATGTTTATAATGTTGAATGTATTCATAAAATGTAGAGTCTGCATTGTAGAAGAGAGACATCACGATGACTCGAGATGCAGTTATGAAAATAGTTTGAAGAGGATTTATTTGATAGTTTTAGTCAGTGACAGATGACAACATTATGTGAATTTTTTATTGTTATAAAAGCAGTGATATGTTATTGTTATTGGTTCAGTGCTTTATAAAGATATATCATGTTGAATTTGTAAACAAATTTTCTTAATGTTATTTTGCAAACAATATGCAAAATAGTGAGATGTGTAAACTAATATATTTTGTATTTTAAAGATTCCATGTCAATGAATATTTAGGATATAGAATGTGTTAGTCTAGAAAGTAGAAATGTTATGAAGTGAAACAGAGTAACCCTTTGTAATCTATTTATTCATGATTCAAATTTTTTTGTAAATGATCATGTCAGTGAGACAAGTTTGATCTTTGGCCAGTGAAGCTATGATTTGCTAGTGAGGTAGTTGTGTTTGCTAGTGAGACTTTGCCAGTGAGGCATTCTATAGCTAGTGAGGCATTTTACATAGCTAGTGGGGCTTTGCCAATGAGGCAATTTTGATAAGCCAGTGAGGCATTTATGAGTGGTTTTTCATCCTTATGAGGGTTTTCCATTCATGAAAAATACTGTGTTATGAATCTTTTGTGGATGCCTTTCTAATCTTACTAGATCTTCTATATTTACATTAAAAAATTTGAGTTTATATGTTGTTTGAGAATTTGAATTTGGTTATCACATTTGATCATAATCTCGAAACTGAACATTTACTATTTTCAAAGAGATTAAGTGGTTTTGAAACATCAATAAATTGAAATTGTTTGTTAAGACACTAATTAACCCCACCCTCTCAGTGTCTTTTGTACTCCAACATGCATTACAAATGTGGCAGAGAGAGACAATGATGTGTTCTAAGAGTCTAATATCAGTCATTTTTTCTCTGGATTTCTGAGTGGTGATACTCCTGTGAGAAGCTTAGTTTACAAGTATATTATAATCTTTGTGATTTACTGAATAATATCTTAGGTTGATTTTGGAGTGTGGATTTTTTTCTCTTGAAATGGTTTTCCCCATGTAAATCACTATGTCATGGTATGCATAATATTTGTGTTTATTTATGTTTAAGTTTTTGGAACTATTAAAGATTTGTAATTTTTTGTATTATTCTCCTCTCAAGATTAGTGTAGGAAGTTTTTTTGCTACCTTAGCTTCCTTACATGAAGCATAGAGAAACTGTACAATAAAGAATGACAATCCATTTCATAAATATTAGTCATGCCATTCTTGAGCTATGAAAAGACAGTTGTAAAAAGACACAATCAAATGAATATAGGATAGAATTGTCAAAATTCAAGCTACCTAATTGAAAGGGTAGTCCTATAAGAGAAGCTTACAATAATTTCCTAACAAGGGCTAAGTAGTCATTAAATAATGGTCTATCATATCAAAAGGGATAACATGATAGTCATTAATCATGAAGGCAAATATTTTGTAGACAATGCATAGTCAAGTGATCAAAGGAGCTTCAAAGACAATGACAATTCCTTACATATCATGTAGTGACCTTTACCACAAGTCATAAGATTAGATGATATGCCTTTAGGGAAGAATCTGTAGCAAAGTGTTGAATAATAATTTCTTCAAAGGGATATAGTTAACACACATACTTTTATTGTGGGAAAGAATGTGAAAAGACCTGATGAGATCATAGTGGCACCTCCTCAAGGAGTAGAGTGTATGTGTTTTGGAAAAGGGTAGCACGGTGGAGACCAAACATTGATGTCCAATCAATAAAGACATGTCAATAATGTATGGTTTTTCCTCAAGAAACATGTTCTCGTCGAATGCCATGATTGAAAGATATGCACAAAATGGATTTGTTGAAAATGGTTTAGAAACTTTCAAGCAAATGCAAAGTGTCGATACCTTGTTCCAAAGCTCCCATTTTGGCACAGGTAGGGAAGATGTTGCACGTGTTGCACGTGAAATGTTTGATGCATGCATGCAATTTATGTGGAAGCATTAACAAGGGATTCATTTTGTTTGATACACTCAAAGACACAAACATGTATGTGAATTATGGAAGCATTAACAAAAATAAAATTTGAAACTTAGAGTAGGAGAACTAACCTAGAAGGAATTGCTAGTTGTGGAGGGTGATCCTCATGGAGGGTGGTGAGTTCTTCGGTCACCCTTGCAATGCTAGAGTTTGCCTGGGGTTCAGGGGTTTAGGTTCACCGTTGTGTTGGAGAAGTGAAAATGACACTGCTGAAATCGATAGTAAAAAAAAATTTTAAAAAGCCCTAATTTGGGGATTCAAGTGAACCCCCATTCACTTGAACCCCACTTTTTTATTAAAAAATAATCTACATTTTTTTGTTTGAGAAAACTTGGCATGTAGGGGGTTCGCTCAAACTAAGGGGTTCAAGCAAATCCTAAAAGGTATTTGCTTGAACCCCCTAGTTTGAGCGAACTCCCTAAAATTGTTGAAACACCGAAAATACCTTTTTCCTTCCTCAATAGAATTGTAAACCAAATTTGTGAGTTTACTCAGACCCATCACCCCTTATGAGTATATTACAAACAATGGTGAGAAATAATATTAAAAAATATTTTCCCAATTCACCCTAAGTGCCTAAGGACACTTTCTAAAGATGTTGGAACCATAACATATGATGGAGGATTTACAAGGTGAATGGAACCTAATCCTAACATTAGATCACACTTGACATCAACACTATAAATACACCCATATGAATCACAATCAAGGGAAAAGCATACCTTAGCCAAACATGTACCATCTAAATCTTTAGCATGCTCTCATGCTCCAAAAAGATACCTAAAAAAGTAGCCATGATAACCATCATAAAGAACATGTAGGGATTATCTTCTTATGGTGCACTTTTGAAAATATCGTCTCATTGTGCCATATTTAGATGTTTATGATCAAATTGTCTCAAACTATTTCTACCATAGTTTTGGCCATTGTTATTTTTCATAATTCCATTAAAGGGAATGTATAGGAAAATATATGGTGCACTCTAGCATTGAAGTGGCTTTGTTTTGTTTTGATGGTCTTAATGGTTTTGAGTTTATTCTCATAGAATTCTAGTGTCATTTTGATGTATTGGAGTGATTGTAATCTATTTTATTGCTACCTTTTAGGCATTGTTTTATCTTTAAGGAATTGTAGTTACATCCTTGTCAATTGTTTTGTTATTTCTATTTTTTCTACTCTAATTGTTTTACATGTTTTATACATTTGTAATCAATTATGTTCAATTAAAAAATAATAATAATAATTTAACTTTAAAAAAGTGGAAATAGGTTATGAAATGCCTTTATTGTTCTTTATTCTTCATCTCTCACAATCAAACCTTCACTTCCAAGTGCCATCTTCATACTCTCCTTTATGACCAACTATTAAGACATCTATAGAGAAGATAGAGTCACTACATCAATGTACGAATACACAAGTATCTAGGTGGAAAACAATCTTTGCATGCCTACACATCTCATCTCGAGACTCTCCAATACATCTAAGGTATCCATAGTAGCATTGATATGTAATTCATGGGTTCATCTGGGGAGAGGGGCCAATAGTTGGACGACATCCTATTGTTAGCTCAATACTTATGGTTATAGGATTTAGTTTTGAATAAAATTTATACTATATATTGTCAATAATTAGTCCATATATGTAAATCATATAACCAAATGTTCATCAAGATGGACACTTCTATGAACACATGAGAACTTATGAATGTCATATATAAAAATTCATAAATATCTAGATTAACAACTGAAATAAATAATTTTTTGGTTCATATAAAATATCATAACTATCTCATATAAGTAAGTCATTTATAACATAAACAACTCATCCAAATATTTATAGTGTTATGTGCAAAAAATCTATTCTTATGTGTATAACTATTGAGGTGGCAATGTATATGCATATGAGTGCTTCATATTACATGTTTATCCCATCACATATATAAAAGGTGAGCATAATACATACCTTGTATTTTATTATGAGATGTGAAAGATTATTAAAAAAAAAAAAACAAAATTATGATTAGTTGAATATAAATTGTATTTTAAATAATAATGGGTTATTTTTATAACAATAAATAATATTTTTGTGTTCAAGTATTGGGTTATTTGTATTGGATATAAAGGTAATAGATAACAAGATTTATGGTTACCAAAACTATTGAATTTTTTTTTGTTTCATATAATTAGCCAATAGGTTACATATAGTGTGAGATTTGAGCCTAAAACAAGTCTCATGCTTGTAGACCACTATTGAGTCATTGAAAAACAAATTTCAGTTGTAGTTTAAAGGTAAACTGATTGATGTTTAATGGTTAATTCCTCCAAGAGATCAGATAAAAGCCTCCAATATCTCACTTATCACATAAAATCTAGATAAATATTGATTTGACAATTGGATGGAAACATTTTATTTCAATTTGCAATGTTTTTTGGCAATTTGATGACAACTTTCTTTTTTCATTTACATTGCTTTATGTTTTAAATTTGTATGCAAATATTTCATAATCAAATAATATTTAATTTCTTTAAGGAAAAAATCTAGAATTGTCTTAAGTTTTTTTCATTCCATTATTTAGCATTTATTATTAATTGTTTAATGTAGTTACATGCAACTATAGTTTGCATGCCTAAACACTACTCTTAATATAATGAGCATTACCAATTTCTATTCAGCATATAATTCTTGAACCTTACAAGTGTTGAACTTTGCCACTAAATGAAATGATAACAAGTGATAATTTTTTCCAGCAATTAAATAGTCAATTAAATTTTAAGGTATGGTTTTAAAAATTATTTAAAAAACATTTGATGTATGATGAATTGTGCGTAAAATGGACTAAATATTGAACTCTTTCTCCTAAAGCGGTTGTATTCAACACTTTTGTACCCAGAAAATAATTTTTAATGTTTTTAAGCTTCACACATATTCAAAATATTTTGAAACCTTCAAATGGATATTTCCTTCTGTTTTGACTCTATTTTGCTGAGAAAATAGGTGTTTAATAATCCATTAAAAAATATATATATTAAAGTTGAACACAATTTAATTCCTTTTGAAAGAAAAGTATTCCTATGAATCTTTGATAGAGACTGTTATTAAATTTAAGGAACTAAGGAATCAACTTTTTAAAATGGTCTCTCTGTCAGTGGAGACAGCAAATGAATTAAAATTTAGCAAAGGAATTATCAAAATTGGGACTCCAAGGCTAGGTGATGAGAATAGAATCATTTAGAAACTATTACCCATGAAGGAGAATGTTATCTCTAGCATATTTATTGGTAAAATACACCAAAATAAAATCATCCAAGTATAATGATATATTTGAGATTTCATACCAGTTTTCCTTAACCCAATCATGCAAAGAAGAGCGGGAAATATTTGTGTTCTAAATATGAGCAATAAGAGCCTTCTCTTTGAGCTTTTCAACTTTTTGAGCCAAATATATATTGAAAAGATCAATTGTCAAAGAAGGAATTGGGGATCTTTTCGAAAATCCAACCTATTAATGATTGGAAATTGACTTCCAATTTTGGTTCATATTTTGAAGCTTCCTTATCTATAAATCTGAATTATTTATTTTTGGGTCTAGTCTTAAGGGTCACATTCAACACGAGGTATGTATGTTTAGTCCTAGCTCTATATCAGAGTCTTTTGTCTTAGTACACAGGGTATAGAGGAGAAGTATTTAATTCCTAGAATGAAAGGGGCTAATGTGATAAGAGAGAAAGGATATTCAAAACCTTCTCTTCCTCAACCTACTAGGTTGAATCCATAAAAAAATGAAGAGAAGAGAGAAAAAGGGTTATGTTTCAATTATGATAGAAAATATAGTCAAGGACATAAATGTAGTGAAAATAAATTGTTTTGTATTGAAGGTTTGAGTGAGGAAGAAGAGGAGGAACCAACATTAGAAGATGAAATGATGGTGGAACATTCACATAATGCAATTATTGCTATGGATTCCACATTCTCAACAAATAAATATGGTGTAAGTAAAAAAAATTTAATTGTATTTATGGATTTTAATGAAATTATTAATTTCTTCTACTAAAAATATACTAATTTATGGTTTATTCATGTGTAGTATCAGTTATATACTTTGCTTGTTTTCGATGAACAAGAGGTTGGTATACCTATTGCATGGGCCACATCCTCAAGAAATAAAGTCGAGGATATAAATGAATGGTGGATAAAAGTTTATAAAAGAGGGAAACAATGTAAAGAAGATTGGAATGTCAATGCATTTATGACAGATGATGCTAGTGTCAAGATTGTGTTCAAATGTTTATGTGGAAAAAAGAGTTGTGGGCCTGTCTTCGTGAATATTGAACATGGTGTTTAGTGAAATGCATTCACTTACCAAAACCTGCCTTAAGTTTTATCACCATGGTCAAAGTTGTGGTTCTTTAGGGTGCCCTTTCAAACAGAGATGGGCTGATTGCAGAATTTGCACAAAATGTGGGAAAGATGCTGCAACAGTCTTGGGCTAATTGTAATCAGCATTAAGTAAAATTCTTGAATCTGGAAATACCCTGCTACCTTCATTCGCCCAGCTAATTTTCTCCAACTTTGCATAGCTCTCCAAGTGTTGCTAGAATAATCGGCCTATATTCATATATGATCCATGGAATAATTCCATTGCAATTGTAGAATCTATTATGTGTTTTCTTGCTAATTTGTGACTTATTTAGTGGGTTGATTATATTGCATGGTTTGATTTGTATGGAATAATTTAGATCTTTCACAAGTTAAGACACAGTTCTGTGAGATTTTTGAATTTTTGGTTCAAATTTTGGGATTTTTGAATTCTTGAGTGTGGATTTTGGATTTGTTATTTTTTTTGTCGGATTGATATTCTTGACACTTCCCTGTTGATAAGCTTCCCATGATTTAACTTAATTATCTATTTTAAAGAAACCATTAAAATATTTTATTTAGTATACAAAATAATAAAGATACACTAAAAATATTATTTTTTAAAAATGGTAAAATATTTTTTAATTTAAAAGTATATATAGAATATAAATAAAATTTAAAAAATCATGATTTTACATCATGTGACAAATTATTATACAATTGGTAAAATATATTTTTTGGAAGGTTATTTAGAAAAATGTTTGTTATATTTTCTGGTACGTAGTACATGAGGTAAATTGGCAGGTCATTTAGTAATGATGTGTGTGCAACAAAGGTTTCAATAGAGAGGTGATAGCTTCAAATTAATTATGTATTTGCTTACACTAACTTTAAGAGGATGGAATCCATATATTATATTTAGATTTATACATTAAAATGTTAGATTTTTTGTGAATTAGTACCATTGTCAAGCCCTTAATTTCAATTGTTAGGCTATTAAGTAAATGATGTTGTACACTCAATATACCAGGAATATCCTCTAAATTGATGTCATATGACAAACTGCAGGAGTAGACACTACCTTTTCCCTATTTTCTATGCTATTTGAAGACTCTATAGATTGCAAACCAAATTCCTAGGACTCTGTAGAGGACCCATGCATTTGTCCCCAACTTACTAAAGTCTCATGATTTTCATCTACAATTAAATCCACCAAAGTTTCTCCAACCTAATAAATAAAGTATGCATATTATAAAAAAAATCTATATGGAACAATCCATTCTAAATTTTACAAGGTCCATAAAATAAAAAGGAATGAGCAAATAATAAAAACTGTAATTAACAAAGTCACACATTAGAGAAGATCTTAAGATTCTTACATTGACAAGAAAATTTACAAGGTCCATAAAATAAAAAGGAATGAGCATGATGGAGACCATTTACATTACCATGATTGTTAAAGAAGACATTCATATTTACCTAGTAGTAAGTGATGTATATTTTTTCATATAAACATCTATATATTCACAATCCATCATAAATAATACTTAGTGAAGTCCACCTTCTAAAGTATATCCATAGTCTAATTGTCCATTCATGAGATAATGGTGAGGTTATACACTGCTACCATATACTTACTTACCACATAACACACTTACACTTCGAAGAAAATCATTTAATGCACATAAATCAATAAGCCAAACATATGTTTGATACAAATACCTCATGCCAAGATCTTATCCAAGTGTCAATTCCAGGACCTCCTCGTAAACCAACCACCTTGTTGGAGTTGCAATTAGTTTATGATTCCAGAGCTTTAGGGGTGCTTGTTTACGAGGTTTCAAGTGCTCTTCCCTTGTTAAAAGTGTTTGGTGGTGTTTGGGAATGAAGCTAGGATCATGATACGATTTTCATGATTATACCTATTTTAATGCCTGCTTGTTGGAAAGATTAATGCCTTTCCTTCCTTTATTATACCTTTTTTTTTATATTTAAGCTAGGATCATGACATGATTTTCATTTTATTTGTTTTCTATTTTAGTCTCCTTTAATACTAAGTGACAACACTTAAAGGTGTTATCAAATAATAGATATATACAAATATTTATATAGTCTTATTAGCGAAATACTACACATTTAGGTTTTTGGTAATTATTTTATGTAGTACTTTGGTTGATAAGATTATAAATATTTGTATCTATTGGTCATTTGATAACATCTCTAGGTGCTATTACTACTTTTTAAGAATTTGGGAATTGTGATACTTTAAGATAATTTTTTACAAATTTATAAAAAATGAAACAACTACGAAGGTATTATTAATTTATCGAAATTAATGGTCATTTCCAAAGATATGTAAGAGTTATACAAACGTTATTAACCAAAAAAATTATATATGATTTCACAATTTTCTTTTAAGATATGTAGCTCAAGATAGGATAAAGCTAGAGTAGATGTGAAACATTCCAATCATACTCAAGGTAGTACAAGAAAGAAATTGCTTAAAAACCCCATCATTGTAACCATTTTAAAAGTATTTTAATACATAGGAATTTTTTACTAGATTTTGGCTTAAGTATTTCTTATTTTCATGTTTATGATTACTTGTTAGGTTTATTCATACAACTATATAGGTCTAGCCAAAGCTACTAGGACTCATGTTCCTTGAGAAAAAATTCTATAGATTGATATGTTGGTGTGTAAGGGTGTTAAGTGATATCCATTTGGTCAATTACATCCATGAGAGTTTCTTATAACAATAGATTTTTTAAGTCACAATATTCACATAAGGTACAATATAATATTAATTTTTTAAAGCATATTGATTTGCATGATTCTAAAAGTAATTTTGAGGGCATGCTTAATGATGATTAGAATAATTCTACATCTTCTTCTATGACAATTAGTACATTTTCACTTGATGAGATACTTGTGAATGGTTATTATGGTCCTTTATATGCTAGAGCTTATGTTTGTTACAAACCAATTAAGAATGTTCTTATTGATCTTACTTGTCAATTTAACATATACTCAAAAAATATTTAATCATCATTTTAATAGCTATAATATGAGTATTCAATTGTTTCCTTTAAGATAACTAATGGAATGCCAACTATGCCAATGGGTTTCTTTATTTTACTTTTGGTAGATTTTTTTAAAGAAGATCAACTTGAAATATCATATATTTCTTACTTTGGATGAGTTCCATGTATTACTTGGTTTTCCATAGATTCAATAATGTCAATAAGTTCCTTATATGTTACATTAGTATATTAAATAGGTTTAAAAGGGGTGAAGTTGTTACTATTGCTAGAGAACCATATGTATCATTATCAAAATTACATAATTTTATTTTGGATACATTTATTAAGATTCTTAAGGAAACATGCTAAGAAATATGCATCAACCATGCATCTTCATTATTTTTGGTACCTCAACTTGGTGGGGTCATATCTCCTAAATTTCTTATCAAAATTGAAATTGTTAGATGCATTGGAAAGAAATCCAAAAAAATATAAGTAGAAATACAAAGAGGGTTAGTCAAAGGCAACACAATCATGTTATAAGTGAAAAAATAAATAAGATAAAATCATGTTATAAGTGATGCTAAGAATGTCTCAATAAAAGTAGACTTAGAGTAGGAACTAGGTTCTATTAATCAAATCATGTGTGTGCATGATTCAATTACTCATTTTCATGTTGACTTTGAATTTCCATTTAGAAAGGGATACTAGGCACATAAAAACAATTATTCCTAACACATGCTTAGACATTATTTCAATGCTACTAGCCAAGCATCTATAGCCCTAATAGAGTTATCTCTAGTCACACTCAAAGCATAACTCCATTGCTACTTAAACATCTAAAGAATTAGTAGAGATACCTAATTCACTATTTTTTTTAATTTTTTAAACATTTTCTCATTTTATTTTTTATTTTTTCTTGTATTAATTTCTTTTGATTTTCTTTTAGCTCAACTAGCAAGATATGAATCTTGTTACCTAGTTTGGGGACCACCAATGGCATGTGAGAGGATCTCTTAGGAAAAGAGAAAATTAATTACCTAAAACCACAATGGGTCACCCTAGCATAATAGACAATACAATGTTGATTATTATTTTGATTAAATAAATTATCATGCATACTTAGCAAGTTAGGAATAACTCAAATAAGAAGGGAACAAAACCTAAGGGGGCTAGTGCATTGAATTGGGGGAAAAAAGAGGCAAAATAATAAAATTTCACTATAACATGATCATGCTATAGCTAATGCAAACATTTTATATACAACATAAAGGAAAAATACCCTGCTACCTTCATTTGCCAAGCCAATTTCTCCAAAGTTAGGCTGGAAGAAAGTCTTGTAATAAGTGGTAATCACAGGGTGGACTCACGAAGTTAGGCTGGAAGGAAGTAGGATCACAAAATGGAGTTCCTCGAAGTGGGAAGTTAGTGCACAATTTGCTGCAGGTTCAAACATCAGTTTGAACTCCTATCTTTAGCTTAAGATTTGGCTTTACAATGTGCAATGAACCTTAGCATAGGTTACTTATTAAAAAAAAAGGAAAGGGAAAGGAAGAGAGAAGGTTCCTAGACCTAAAATTCAGCAATGAACAGTGATCATGGAGGATTTTACTATGGAGAACCTTCCTAAAATAGAATTTCACTTAACTAGATTACCACACAATCTCATGAAATTTGTGCAAGCTTCAAGGGACTGCAGATATTCAATTATTCATTCACCATAAGCATGAGCAAACAATAAAAATTTAGAGCAGCCGTTAATCTAAGTCCAGACTAACTTTACACAACTATATGTCATCAACAAACAACCAAAATTATGGATCAAGAAGGCATCTAACAACCATCTCTTCTCCATGCTTGGTACATTTCAAAGCGGCTTCCACCATTTGTTTCGATCAAGCGAATTCCCTAGCAAAAAAATTCATGAAGAGCGAAGATATTTCGTCCATTGCACTCTCCTCCATCTTCTTATGGAAATATTCTTTAACTTTTTCCACATCTAGTTGCTTGATAGACATATTTTTATCAGTCATTAATTGGATATAACCTTCGTTGTCTGCCTGATGTTCTTTAGCCCACTCGAGGTTGAGCTCAGCTTCATGCAACACCTTTTCCAATACCTCATTTCGATGATGATGAGGTATGTTACAAGAGTGTACAATGACCTTGCTTATATAAACCAAAACCCCAATAAAAAATTCATCTAATCTACCTTAAAAAAAGACAAACCCAAAACTAAATGGTTAAAAATATACACAATTCAATACATAAATATATTAATAAAGAAGAGTAACTCAACAAACCTTCCACCAACATCCTCAAATAGGAGTCATTCTTCAATTAGGTATCTTTTCTCTTTCTCATTATTGGCTATCTTGTTCCATTCTTAATGTTTCTACTTACCCCATCTAAGCTATGTGGCAATCTCTACCTTATACCTCCTTGAATACAAAAAATGAAGAATAATATATAAAAGTGGTGGAGAGAGGGGCCTTGAAAAGGCATTCAATGCTTGCTTATGATTAAGAATAATTAAGTGATAAGGTTTTGGTTGAAAAGAATGATATTATTTTATTATCTTGACAAATGAAGTTGATAAGAGTTTACCAAACATGCTTTTTATAGAACAAAAAGTAGTTCCTTGCTTGGTTTTGGGTCAAATCTATTCTTCTTTTTGAGTGCATTCTATTTTAGCATGCTTATGTAGACGACTTTCACTAAATTTCATTCATGTTTGGATTTTCATTATTGTGTGGGTCTGCAAACTTTCAAAAATTCAGGTATTATCATTACTCATATGTTCATTCTAATTTCTTCCTTTCATTCTTTTGTGCAAGTATGTATTATGATGTTTTGAATTTTTAGTTTTTAAGCTATTTTGTTTTAAGTTTTAATTTTAAGATTTTGATTTTTAATGACTATCTATAGCCCATGACAATTATTTTATAAAATTTTAATGACTGTTACCATCCCATGACAGTCCATGGGCTATCTGGTATCTATTTGGTACAACTCTTCTTTTTGGTGCAACACTTCAGAAAAAATAAAATATTTAATTAATTGCCTTTTGGAAAATTAAATATTTTAATCTTTAATCCTCGTCTTTGTGAAAATTAATTCAATAATAGTCTTCTTCGTTGGAAAAATTCACTTCACTCTTTACTTGTATGTATCTTCAGTATGCTCTTTAGGTAAAAATAATTATCCCTTTTATAACCCTCTGGTAAAAATTGATTCATTTGGCTTTTCACATAAAAATATTTTTGGGTAAAATAATTACCTAATTCGATAAAATTATCTTACCTCCCAACACAAGCACTTTAAATCTTCGGTAAAAAATAATTACTTTTCAATATTATTGCACATTTTGATAAAATAAAAAAATTAAAATAACTTTTAAATAAATAAAAATACTCTTTAAATAAAATAAAATAATTTAAAAGATTAAAATTATGTATTATGTATAATAAATAAAATGATTAAGATATTTGAACAATCTATATTAATTATTCTTTATTTCTTATTTACAAAATAAAAATCTAAAACATTATTAAAAAATAATTATTTAAAAAAAAAACCATTAAATAAAAAAAATAACATTAACTAATCTTCAATTATTAATCAATGAAATTAAATATAAAAAAAATTACATATTAAAAATAAAATTTATACAAACATTACATGTTAAGAATGAAATTTAAAGAAGATAAAATAAAACGTAAGGCACTAAATGGGGGAAAGTATGGCTATAAAAAAAATCAATAAATCAATAAATATGGCCATACTTTTGGATTGACCCTAAACCCTAAACTCTAAACTCTAAACCCTAAACCCTAAAGACATCATTTTTTCCTAGGCCATTAATGAATTTGGTTGCCTTAGGAAATGTTGCCAAATTTTATTCACTTGAGCCATGTCATTTTGTCCTAGGACCTCACTAGACATAGATCCCCTTAAGCCATCCTATCACCCTAAATTGTAAATCGATGTCTTAAGGGGTCCTAATATGACATTTCTTAAGGGGATCAAATAAGTTCAAAATTTGGTGAGATTTCCTTCAAATTGTATAAGATCCTTTGAATTCACTATTATGAATGAGATAAATCTGTGATCCGATTTGATTAATTCTAGTTTAAGGTGATAGGATGAAACTTAGAGATCTATGTCTATAAGTTCCTAGGACCAAATGACACTTAAAAATAAATCAAATAATTTATTGCCTGGGGCCTGTGAAATTTAGTTGCCTTGGGCATCTTCACAAATTTTATTCACTCACTCATAATAATTTTTGTCTGGAATTTCTTTCTATAGATCATTAAAATATCTCTCTACAAAACCCTAAATCCTAAACCTCTAAATAAATAAACATATTAGCATTCATAAATTGTTCTATGTTAATAATTAATTGTATTTTCATTCAAGTAACATTCCTTAGACATAAATGAGGCTTACATATTTTATCATTTGTATTCAATTAGGCCATTTATATTAAATGGTTTAAAGGTATTTCTTAAACATGTATCTTGGAGGCTTCGACATTACAAATCTAATGGGTTCTATCATATCTAGAGATCATGGATCGATTCGTAATATTCGCAATCCACCTCCACACCACATCTGTCTCCACATAACCTTCACTCACCTCCACCAAATCCGCCTCATAACACCCGCCACCACTTCCACCACACAATGATGGTGCTCATGTAGCACAAATCCAATGCAATGTTAGAACCATCCCTAAGGTCAAATCAACATTATTGAAAATGAAGAATGTGTCACACCACCTATGATGATGTTTGCATCTAGGATGCATACCCTTGTTGATGCTGTCAGGGCTATGGATGGGATCTTAGATGAGCATTGACAATGGCTAGAGGAGAGGAGAACTTATTCTGAAAAGGAAGCGCCCAAAATGAAGAAGTGAATGAGAACCCTGTGGTTTCTAAATTAGACCAATGATGTAGAAATAGTTATGAATTTATATAGACTGACGACGATGGAAATTTGTGATGAATTTATAAATTTAGTTTGGATGGATATTTTTAAAATGACGATGAATTTATAGATTTGGTTCTAGATGGATATTTTAGTCTAAGTAGTTGTAAGTTTGGTTCTGGATGGATATTTTTAGTAGGCACATAGTTTGTAGTTTGAATTCTGTAGACTTATAATGATAGTTATAATAGTATATATTTAGAGCTACCTACTAGATCCTTGATTTCTCACATTTGGAAGGTGTAATCTATATATATATATATATGCATTAGACATAAAATGAGCTTTCTGTGAATGTTTCAAGTTTATTGTTAGTATGTACACATGTATTAAAATTACATAGAGTTCTTAAATTTTGAAATTTGTATGTGTAGACATCCAAATTTGACCGCGTTCCCACATGGTCAAACTCGTCTACTTTATTCATCTATTTCATCAATATTAATTAAATGATTTATTTAATTAATCCTAAAGTCCCTAAAAACACAAGTTGCTGGACTATTAACACCACCCATACCTGTACCTATCTCTAAATTAAATAAACATATCGATTTATTTAATTTAGTCATTTGACCTTTTTAAAATCAATTATAAATTCTTCCTTTTTCTCTCTCCTTGTCACATCCTCCATAACCCTCTTTTAATTTGGATTAAGTTAATTAATCCATGATTAGGATGTGCACTCCTTAATCAAGATTAATGTCACATCCTCCATAATCTCCCACTTGCTTCTAATCCCTTATTAATTTCTTTAATCATGTGTTTGCACTAATTATCAATGATTAGCCTGTACCACTGACCAGTCTGCTATTTGTAACATCCAAGTTTGTCAACCTCACACAACTATTTAATAGCAAGTAGTATATTAATCTGGGATGTGCCAAATTTATTCACAACCACTAGGTAAATTGAAATGGTTGTCCGACCTAAATTTCCCATTAATGGGTGAGCATTTATTCGCGAACTACCACAACATTGTTGTCTAAACTTGTTGTCCCACCTAAATTTATGCCTAAATTTTTTGCTCCACTCTGCGTTTGGGTCCTCTTAGGTTTTGTTTCATGTTTGCCTCTATAACAGCCCTCAATACCAGATCTACAGGTGCTTTTAACAATAGTCATTTCTTGGGGTGTAGTAGAATATGTTAGGAGAGCCAATGGGTATGAAAATCCTTCCTTTGTGTATATACTCAAGATGAACAGAGGATAATCATGCAGTTACAAAGACAGGTGTGGGAAGTTATACATAATACAATTTGGTGTAGTAAATAAAATAGAGCTCAATTATCGGCTTGAATAGCTTCACATTGGAATGTAATGATGAGAGAGCACAACCCACCTTTACCAAAAAGATACAATTTAAAAAATAAAAGAATCCTCTGATCTTAATAAGTTACACAACTGGATATTTCATATTTTTGGAGGAGTGACTAGTCTGTGCTTTTATTTCTGCCATACATGAACAACCAAGTTCTTTCAATATTGTTTTTTATATCTTTTATTTTTCCTGTTCCAAATAGGAAATTTTACATCATTTGTTTTTGTTATTCGAAACCCATTGCATATGAATTCACAAGGGTAAAATAATGGAGCATATACTTACTTTCCTTTTATGTTTGCTGATACTAGACAGATAACAAACTTCTTACACATGGAGTACCTGATGCCAAAATATAACTTCTGACTTTTCGTGAATGGCGGAGGATTCTATTTCTAAAGGCATCTACATCTTTTTAATAAGTGTTTTATTTTTTTGACTGGATCTCTACTAACATGCCTCTAGTCCTCTGCATGATGTCTGTATTATAATATAAAAGCATTTTAGTTTATAAAATCTTTTATCTATACGAAAACCCCTATATTTCGACTACTAAATATTTTTTAAGTACAGTATGGCTAGCTTTGGTCAATTCATTTTTGTATAGATATCTATTAGAATTCAATCATGCGTGCAGAGGTTCTTCTTTTATATATTTAATTGTTTTCATCCATCTTCATTTGTTTCCTTACTAGTTGGACTAGGCATTGCATTCATTTAGGCAAAAAGGTATTATGGGCTGGCGTGGTATGGTTGTGAAACTCATAATAGAGTCGGTTGGGATTGGGATTATGCACTAACATCCACGAGGTGTTAAATAGAATCCGACAAGCGGCTGATCATTGGGTTTAAGGAGCTCCAGTCATGCGTTTAAAGACTCAATGATGTGGTTTGGGTTGGGGCCTAACAGATTGAATGTAAAACATATTAGGAAATAGAAATGTAATGATTTAGACCCCAAAGTAGTAGTTGTTAATTTGTGGAAGAGATAAAATACACACCATATTGATTTAAAAACCATCCCTACTAATCAAATAGATATGGATTTTCTAGGAAATATATTTGGTACTCTATATACATTTTGTGGGTTATATTGAGATCTAACAGTTCAAATAAAATAAACAAAAGGCATACATAGGTTTGGTTAAAATACATTTTAAAAATCGATTTACCATTCAGAAATTGGGTGTCCTAAATAGGTAGAACAAATGGTGATTCTTAGTAGAGAAAATTATAGTGTTCAAAATCCATAATCTTTTGTTAGAAGTGAAAAAATAGATGTTCTGTAAATCAGGCCATCTGCCATAGGGAGTAGTCTAAATAATCACCAATTTTTTCCCTTTTAATTTGAAAATCATCCTGTTGTAGCTCTAGCATCCCTATTGATTCGATACACAAGCATTTCACAATGAAATCTGAGGATATTTGAGGAATTTTTTTGAAATGGGGCACTTCAAATTTGTGAAATTTGAGAGTGCCAACATCATGAATGGACAATCGAACTATGGATATACTTTAGAAGGTGGAATTCACTAAGTATTATTTATGATGGATTGTGAGATGAGGTAATGTTTAAAAAAAGCTCCGAAGTTGGGACATATATGAATGTAATAGCTCTCCATTTAATGATTCATTAAAGGGGTAGTGATTTTGGCATTCAACTATTTCTCTTGTTGAACAGGGATGATGATGGACATGCTTTTTTGTTGGGCTGAGAGCTTTTACAAACATATTCATCATGTCTCAAAATACCTTTTCTTGGAACTTTTTCTAATTTGTCTCTATATTGTGACCTTGTTGCTGAGGTTGTGGATTGACACAAGGGGTCTTGTTTCTTTATAGTCATTTTTAATATTTTTCTTGGCATGCAAGGTTAGGTGGTTAAACCATGATATCTTCAAGGGGCACAAATCCTACTTTGTGTGTCAAGGATGTATCCCCTTGTTATAATAGGTTAGGTTGTGGATTGACACAAGGGGTCTTGTTTCTTTATAGTCATTTTTAATATTTTTCTTGGCATGCAAGGTTAGGTGGTTAAACCATGATATCTTCAAGGGGCACAAATCCTACTTTGTGTGTCAAGGATGTATCCCCTTGTTATAATATGAAACATTTTTTCTAAAAGTATTGGTAGTAAATCCATCATAAAGAATTAAAAGAGTTAAAGGTGGATCTTATGTTGGGGGATCTTATGGTCATATCCCCTTTGGTATATATCAAATAACTATGCTTAAAATGATTTGAGAGAAATCCTTGTGAGAACATGACCTGCTTCCTATAGGGATTGACGTTCTCAAATTGGCATTTCATGAGCAAAATTGTCTAATGTATTCAGATACTAGACTTGTTTAAAAATTTGAATATCTAAACATTTGTTTTTAAATTTATAAATTCTTCCTATAATAAAAGATTTGAACTGCAAAAGCATTACTTTTATTGCATATGCATAAATAAACTTTGGGATATATAGACGTTTATATGCAGAAATACACATCACTTACTACCACATAAATATGAATGTCTTCTTTAACAATCATGGTAATGTAAATGATCTCCATCATGCTCATTCCTTTTTATTTTATGGACCTTGTAAATTTTCTTGTCAATGTAAGAATCTTAAGATCTTTTGTAATGTGTGACTTTGTTAATTATAGTTTTTATTATTTGCTCATTCCTTTTTATTTTATGGACCTTGTAAAATCTAGAATGAATTGTTCCATATAGAAATTTTTTATAATATGCATACTTTATTTATCAGGTTGGAGAAACTTTGGTGGATTTAATTGTAGATGAAAATCATGAGACTTTAGTAAGTTGGGGACAAATACAGGGTCCTCCACAGAGTCCTAGGAATTTGGTTTGCAATCTAGAGATTCTCCGAATAACATAGAAAATAGGCAAAAGGTATTGTCTACTCCTGCAGTTTGTCATATGGCAAAGGAATATGTCATCAATTTAGAGGATATTCCTGGTATATTGAGTGTACAACATCATTTACTTAATAGCCTAACAATTGAAATTAAGGGCTTGACAATGGTACTAATTCACGAAAAATCTAATATTTTAACGTATAAATGTAAATGTAATATATGGATTCCATCCTCTTAAAGTTAGTGTAAGCAGATACATAATTAATTTGAAGCTATCACTTCTCTATTGAAACCTTTGTTGCACACACAACATCATTACTAAATGACCTACCAATTTACCTCATGTACTGCGTACCAAAAAAATATAACAAACATTTTTCTAAATAACCTTCCAAAAAATATATTTTACCAATTGTATAATAATTTGTCACATGATGTAAAATAATGATTTTTTAAATTTTATCTATATTCTATATATACTTTTGAATTAAAAAATATTTTATCATTTTTTTAAAACAATATTTTTAGCACCTTGTATCTTTATTATTTTGTATTCTAAATAAAATCTTTTCATGGTTTCTTTAAAATAGATAATTAAGTTTAATATATATTGTATAGAGATTTTTGATTAGTTTAATATATATTGTATAGATATTTTTGATTATTTTTAATAAAATATTTTATTTATTATTAGTTTTTAAATTGTTAATAAAAATTATTAATTATTATTTAACTATATATCATAAATAAATTCTTCTGAATCATATATTTCTCATCATAAATATATTTTACCAATTGTATAATAATTTTTCACATGATGTAAAATCATGATTTTTTAAATTTTATTTCTATTCTATATATACTTTTGAATTAAAAAATATTTTATCATTTTTTTAAAACAATATTTTTAGTGTATCTTTATTATTTTGTATACTAAATAAAATCTTTTAATGGTTTCTTTAAAATAGATAATTAAGTTTAATATATATTGTATAGATATTTTTTATTATTTTTAATAAATTATTTTATTTATTATTAATTTTTAAATTGTTAATAAAAAATATTAATTATTATTTAACTATATATCATAAATAAATTATTATGAAACATATATTTCTCATCATAAATTAATTAATTACTACAATTTTTTTTTTATGTGTTAGGTGTCCCCACAGCCTAGCAACCCATACCTTAGATACCTGGGGAAAAATTATTACAAAATATTATTTTTATACAAAATATATAATATAATATAAATTTTTTATTACCATATATAATATAATATAATATATTTTATATTTATCCTATATTTCTTATATACATTAAATTATATTATGTCATAAGTAAATTCTTGTAGAAACATATATTTTTAATCCTAAATTAATTATCAATAATAAATATAATATTATTATATTTATATTATATTATAAAATCATATAATAAATTATTCTTGTAGCCGCTTATCCAAATATAATTCTCAAATAAAAAATTCAAATAATATAATTCGATCATTTGTGCTTAATAAATATAAATCCAGCGAATAAAAAAAGCGAAAGATACAATTGTAAATAAACTAGCAATAGCACATTGGTGTGCAATGGGTACGCCGAAGACATGTGGAAGGTCATTTGGGAAAAATGGTTTGTTTTTTGCATACAATTGTGTATTAAAAGAGGTCAATTGGTAGGTTAGTTAGGAAATGATGTTGTTTGTGCAAAAAGGTCTTAATGGAGAAGTGATAACTTCAAATCAACTATGCATCCAATTATAAAACCTCGGAATTAAGAAGATATTCAATCTCCATTACCAATATGCTAATGTTATGTTTGTGATAGGAAGAGAGGGAAAGAGAGGGAGAGATAGGAATAGAAAGAGTGAAAGAAAGAGGGGTAACGAGATAGAGATAGAGAGGAATATAGAGATAGAGATGGAGATGGAAAGATAGGGTGAGAGACAAGTAGAGAGAGAGGTAACTCAATGTAGAGAGAGAGTGAGAGGGAGATAGGGAGAGATATAGATAAAGGGTGGTATAGAGAGATAGAGGGATAATAAAATGGATATAGGGAGAGAGATTGGGAGGTAGAGGTAGAGAAAGATATGGAGAGAGGAGAGAGTAGCAAAGATATGAAGTGAATAAGAGTGAGATAATGAGATGGGGGAGAGAGGGAGAGATACCTCAATAGATAGAGGGAGAGAGGGAGTGATATAGATAGAGGGAGATATAGAGAGATAGAAAGGGATAGGGAGAGAGATATAGTTATGGAGATAGAGATAGAGATATAGTGATAGATATAGATAGAGGAGTGAGAGAGATAGAAATAAATAGAGAGATAGATATAGAGTGCGAGAGATGGAGAGATTATTCTACAATAATTCAAATTTTAAAGACAAATAATTATAAATTAAATTAATTATAATAACATTTAATTAATATTTATAATTTCATAAAAAGATATAAATAATTAAAATAAATTTAAAAATTAAATCTAAATAAAAAATTTAAATAGAAAACAATATATAAGAATCCAAAGATTAATTAAAAATAATAAACTTATTAAATTAATAAATATTTAAATTAAAGTAAAACTAAATTTTCATTTTATTAGAATTGAAATATGAATAAAATATGTAACTAAAGATATAATTAATATATTACAAACAATATCAAAAATTAATTAAAAATAAAAAATTATTTATAAATTAAACATAAATATAATTAAATT
>VDFB02175050.1:0-29713 GCA_007258455.2 Sequoia sempervirens | reverse complement strand
CAATGGTGAAAATCATAAGTTGCTCCTGCAACAATCACCTTTCCTTCGACCAATTCTTCCCTTGGAATGCCCTTTAGTACTTTGAGGCATGGAATGAGCCTCTCCTGGATGTCTGGAAGGTTGTCCCAAGTTTCCGCCATGTCAACCAATCTGGAAAGGAAAGAAGAAGTTTGCCTGTAGGCAAGTGTCAATTTCTCCATGAATGAGGCTACTTCCGTGCCCTTGCTTGCCATCCATTCTTGGGCCTCCTTGGCCGTGACCATCCCTACTTCTACATCCTTGGCCATCTCCTGCGAGGAATTGAGAAGAGGAGGAGCTACTGCATCACCCTAATTGAGTGGTTGGGTCAGATGCCGTATATACTCCTTCAGGCGCTCAACCTCCCTTTGGTACTCCTTCGCCACTTCTTTTTCCAATCTCGCCTTGACAGTTGAGACAAAATTATCCAGTTCTTCCACTTCCTGGCCTTTTGTTGTTGGGCCAAGGTCTATAGTGGTTATGGCATATTCCTGGGGAGTGATCTCATCTTGTGCTTTATCCATTGTTGGTACTGCGATATGTATGGAATCCACTCTCACTCCACTTCGCCCCTTTGAATGGTGAGTACTTCTTAGCAGTTTCTGCGAGCAACCTGTTCCAACCTTTAAGCAAGAAATCCGTAAAGATTATCTTCTTGGACTTCATCGTGCCTCGGACCTTCATCCTCTTCATCAACCAATCCGTAATGGTAGGCTGCTCGATACCATCTTCCTCCTGAATGTTCCCTTCATTTGGAATATCCAAGACTCCTCTGAGGGCGGAAATCATTCCCTCTTCGAAGTCATCATTTTGGACTTCCATCTCATTATCTGAACCTAGTATTTATGTGCCCATAGGAGATGAGGGCTCATCGATATCCAATTGGATAGGCTCATTGTTCTCTTCCTGAACTGCAGACGGTCTCATCATTTCAGCCAAGGATTCGTCTACAGTGGCCACCAGCTCATCAATATTCCGAGACGCCGCGAAGCGAGATGATTCTATCCTCTGTCGTTTTGGAGCAGGTTCTATGCTTGCAACTACTTCTTTCCTCTTCTCGCCAATCTCAACTAAATCATCATGATGGGATGCGCTAGCATTGGAGGAGTATGACTCCGTCTCGCTCAGTAAATCATACGTGAGCGTTATTCTTTTTTGTCTCAACTCCTGGACCTGATGGTCAACCCACCACTGAGAGTACTTAATCACTGGTCTCATCAATGTTGCCAAATCTAAGTGCTCAGGCTCCGACCACTTCACGGAAGGAAGAGGTCAACTTTTCTCGAAGCATGGCTGGACAAAATTTCCATCGTCCTGCAATTGATCGGGCACCCGACAAAGTTCGGTTGCCCTCATAAAGTCCACTGGCACTCTAGAACACAATCTTCTCCTGACTTCATACTCATCAGCAGCGTTTGCCCAGAAGTCCTCCAATTCCACTATGTGTTTGTATCTTCTTCCATCCACCGTCCGAATATGATGATGCGGGTCAAAATTGGCCCTAGACTTATAGGCTGTGAACGGGTACCACTGGATTTCTAGCTTGGCGCCCTCGGCTGCTTGCGCTGACGGACAGGACTCTTAACATATTCCCAATAAAGAATGGGAATGTAATAGCCGCCTTCTTACTTGGCCTCTGGATGCTCTGGTATTCTTCCAGCTACCTCAGGACTTCAAGCAAAATCATTCGATTTGTTGGATAGATAGGCAACTTGTAAGGATTTCCAGTGAATCCCTGGATCCTGACATATGTAAATTTTGGAAACTGGATAAACCAGGATCCATACCTACTGATCAAACTCTTTTCTTCGTGACTCAGCCTCTGATGCGTTCCTCCTTGAAGTGTTCTTGTGATATACATTAGGAAAGCATCGTGCACCCGCCTGAAATGAGATTTCTCCCTTAGCTGAAGTTGCGGGTAGCAATCATAAGGCTTGAGTTCATTTTCTCCATTGCCAACTTTGCCTTTGCAAATTAGTCCTGAGTATTTATATGTCCTGGCCAACAAATAGACAATGTACGAGCTCATATGAAAAGACTTGGTCTTTTCCAAATTGGTCAGCTGCTCGTGAAGATTGTCGCTTATCATTCGGGACCAGTTGAACATCTTCACGCCAGAAGTGACTTCGTCTATAAAATAATACATCCATGTCTCAAAGTACACGCCTTGTGGGTTTCCAGCTATCCTGTTCAGCATCAGAATGATATCCCCATAATCCTCTTTAAAATCTGTCCGGCGTGGCTTCTTAGGCATCTTCTTTGTTGATGGTCTAGGCTTCTCCAACCATGCCTTATTAACATTTGTGGCGCACAATTCAGACTGGTTGTCATACAATCCCTTGGCTTCCTCCTTGGTTTTATAGATGGTACGGGAATGTGCTGGGATGCCAAATGTCTCCTGTATTGCTACCTCGCCCAGGTGAGCCAGAACCCTTCCATCAGGTGCAACGATTTGTCTTTTCTGAGCATTGTAATGGATGGCACATTCTACCATCAACTCGGCATAGTCCACTACAAGCGGGAATCCGGCTGCTTGGAAAATTCGGAAAATTCCATTTCTCACCATCCGCCTGGCGATCGGTGTCGGTAGTCCAGCATGTCCATATACTCACTTCTTGAATTCCACAAAGTTTACATGTACCAGATCAGTGTCTGCAACATTTTTCCGTTTTGAATTTATTTTTGACTCTCGTTGTCCCCCCTTACTGGCGAACTTCATTGGCACCTTCTTCGATGACTCTCCTGCTGTGGTCATTAACCTGCAGTAAAAATACTAACATTATTACAAAGACTTTAAAATAATTCATTCTCATGCCTTGTGTTTGAATATTTTACTTTCAGCTCATTAAATAATTAAACTTCTGCGAAAAAGCAAGCTGAAAGTAAATGAATTTAATTTGAAATTTTAGCTAGAACTTAGCCAAGATGAAAAAGACAGAAGGAGAATTGATGAATTCATCCAATTGAACTCCAAACCTCAGGAAAAAACTTCCGGCTGCAAATCAGATTCAAACTTCGAGAATTTAATCAAAAATCAAGCAACAAAGTGCGCCAGTCTTGCTGGGAAGTTTGACTTTCAGCAAATAAATCCTTCACTTCTTCGAAAAAAATTACTTCTTCAGCATAAAATTATTCCTTCCTCTAAGAAAATCGATCTTGCCTGCAGAAGAATTGATCGTGTCTCAACTTTCTTACAATTTCGAGAGATTAACTTCTCTTCAGCTGTGTCTGTGAAAAATGAATTGCTGAAACTCATTATAATGCTGAAGAATTCGATTTGTTTTAGCAACTGCCTCTTTCTCTCTCGATTTCGATTTGTTTTCTCTTCTTCTAACATGCAAGTTTCCATTTTTTTTCGAAAAGACTCCATGGCGAGCTTATCCAGGCAAATCTCTTTGATTTTCCAAAATTCGATTTTTTGCTAGATGTTTATCTTTAATTTTCAAAATTTTGAAAAAAAACATTAAATGTCCAATTAAATTCGATTTTTCCAAGTATGGCAAATTTAATTTTTCCCATGGATTTTATCTTTGTCCGACACAATTTATTTTCTTCCGATACATCTCTGGCGAATTTTTATTTTGTCTAAGGCAATTTATATTTCTAAGTATTGGAAATAAATTATTAAAATGTTAAAATATTTAATTTATTTCCAACCCGTTCGTTTTTGGACCCATGGCTATTTTAATTTTTCTCCTTTTTTCTTTGGCTAAATGTTTATTTTCCAAATTTATTTCAATTTTTGTCTAGCCAAGTTAAAATTTTAGCCATCTCGTCAATAAATGTTATGCCAGATCCTCATTTTCTTCTGCCATGGCGGACTTCAAATTGTGCCGGGCACATTTTCTCATGCCGAAATCAAATTTTCTCTTGGTTGGACGATTTCCTCTGGGCACAGTATGTGTTTGGATGTCTTCTTTAGGCAAAATTCCATGATACTTAGACAAAATTTTAACCTCTTTTAGCCAAGGGAAGACTTTCTTGCCTCTTTGCCATGTACATTTTTCTTTGTACACTTAGTCAAATTCACCAATTTTTCCCTAGGCATTCATACTTATGGAAATTTTTTAATCTTTCCTCTCCTTCTTATGCTAGGCGGACTTCATCAAGTTCTTTCCATCTTCCATCAAGGCATGGCGTACTTTCTATCCTCCTTGACATTTTCCTTTCACACTCATACTTAGCTAAAATTCACATTTTTCCCCCTTCTTAGGCCTCCATACTTAGACAAATTTCGGATTTTTCTTCCAAGGCATCAAATACTTAGCCAAAATTTTCAATTTTTTTCTCTTCTTAGGCTAGGCGGACTTTCTAGATGTCTTGCCAAGGTGGGGCAGACTTTCTAAATGTCTTTCCATTCCTCTCTCAAGGCATAGCCGACTTTGGAGGTGTCATGCCAAGTCAAGGGCGGACTTCCTTGTGCCTTAGCCATTTTCTATCAAGGCAAGGGCGGACTTTGCTTGGGCTTGGACGTCCCTCATTTCTCTCCACTTGATGGCGAACTTTTCCCACTCATACTTCCCTTCTTTCTAGGGCGGACTTCCAAGAGTCTTTGCCATCTTCCTCAAGGCTTGGGCAGACTTCTAAATGTCTTGCCATGGCTGGGTGGACTTTGAAGAAGGCTTGCCATGTCCCTCAAATGTAGGGCCGACTTCTAAAACTTCATGCCATCTCCTTACTAAGGCAAAGGCGGACTTTACAACTTCTATGCCATGTCCCTCAATTTTAGGGCCGACCTTGCTAATGGCTTGACATGTTCTCTTGATGGCGAATTTTTCCAGACTTAGGCAAAATTTATCATGAATTTCATGCCCTTGGGTTGATTTTTTTGGTGATTTTTCTCAAATTTTTGACTGATTTTTCCAGATTTTTCCATGCTTTTCCTGATTTTTTTACTTGATTTTTCGATTTTCACTTTGATTTTTTGGTTGATTTTTGGTTCTAAAGATGGAAACGTTGACCTGTTGACCAGGGTTGACTTTCTAAAAATAGAAAAAGCAAAATCCCTAAAAAATAGGGAACCCTGTTTGGTCCAAAAATGCCAAAAATGAAAAAGCGAAAAAGCAAAAAAGCAGATTACCTAAAAAGTAGGAAGTGTTAGAATTGGCCCAAAGCACAGGCGATCCTCGTCTCCCGGACCTTCTGAGCACTTCTGCGACGTTTAGGCACTGATTTAGGCATGGATTATTTACTTGGCTCGGATGACTCTCAAAAGATGACTTGAAACTCTGAAAGAAGTGACCTCATGAAACTGTTGTGCGGAGACAAAACCCTAAAAACTAGCAAACTACTGGGGGTCCCCATTTGCAATGGGGCGATGTGTGAAAAGGTCACAACAAGACGCATCTCTTGGGAGAAGTCATCTTCATATTGTATATATAGGGGTTCACTCTCCATCGTTTCATATTCATTCATCTTTGTTCAAGTTCGCATTTTAGCAAGAAGTCGAGTATTACTTTCAGCAGATTGATTCATTGAAGAAGTTCGATATTATTGTTGGAGATTGCATCAAGTGTGGTGCTGATTGATTCGGCCTTGTATTTGGCCTCATTGTAAAAATGAATTGCTTTCCATTATTCAATATATAAGAGATATATTGTTGCTGGGTTTTTCTCCCTCAAGTTGGAGGGTTTTCCCAGGGTATATGCTGTGTCAAATTGTTTAAATTGTTTTATATCTGCTTATTTAATTTCTGATCCTAAAACGAACAACCCCTACCACCAAACCCAAATTAAGGCCTTTGAAACCAAACAAACCTTCTTGATGCACACCATTTTCACAATTTTATCACTTAAGGATGACATTAGGTAAACAAACACTTTTTTGTTTATAAAAATGTTTTAAAAAAATGTTTTTTATTTTGTTTATCATTATATTAATTATGTCAAAATTAATTAAGAAAAGCATTTAAATTTGTAATTAAAAATTTAACCATTCTTATTGGATCCTCTTGTCATGTTTTTTATATAGAAGCGTAAACTCCACTACACCATAAAATAAAATAAAATAAAACAATTATTCATAAATAAAAATAAAATAGTTTTAAAAAATTGTGCTTTTGTCTGCTCTGCCTGCTCCGAATTTTTGTGCATCTAGGGCTTCAACTTCAAGAAAATCTCCTTTGTGCGACCCCTCTACAACTCCCCACGACAACTCCACGAAGGTTCCCAACACCTGGGGCAATGAAGGGTTTGGTGTGGGCTTGGACGTGCCTTATCATGTCTGTGATGCTTGAGGTGGTGATATTGTGGGGGAAAAATCCGCTTGGGATTCGTGCCCTAGGAGGTCGACGGGGTCTCCTAATGAATAGGGAAATGCGACATGCCATATGTTTAAGGCCAATTCCCTTCATTTGGCCAAATCTTCCGCTATTTTGGATTTCTCAACGGAGCTTAAAAATGAAGTAATTGAAAGCGAGCTATTCTTTGCAACCAACAATTTAATCGGTCAATTCAATCGTTTGTGTCTTGGTCTTCCTGAATTGCACAGGTGGATCTGTGATGCTTGGTAGTCTCAAATAAAAGGTAATCTGGAAGTTTACCCTTGTGCTCGTGGTTTTTCTATGTTTTTGATTGTGTCAAGGATCGAGATGCAATTCTTTGAGAGCATCGGACTTGGGGGCAACACATGCTCCTGCTCAAACCTTGGCATGCCATATGTTTAAGGCCAATTCCCTTCGTCTGGCCAAATCTTTCGCTGTTTTGGATTTCTCAAGCGAGCTTAAAAATGAAGTAATTGAAAGTGAGCTATTCTTTGCAACCAACAATTTAATCGATCAATTCAATCGTCTATGGCTTGGTCTTCCTAAATTGCACAAGTGGATCTGCAATGCTTGGCAGTCTCAAATAAAAGGTAATCTGGAAGTTTACACTTGTGCTCATGGTTTTTCTATTGTGGTTTTTGATTGTGTCAAGGATCGAGATGCAATTCTTCGAGAGCACCGGACTTGGGGGCAACACATGCTCCTGCTCAAACCCTAGTATCCAGATTTCAATCCTTTCACTGAATCATTCAAGGTGAAGCCCATCTAGATTAGGCTTCCAAATCTACCATTACAATTCTGGTTTGACTCCTGCTTTGAAGCAATTGGAGACACCTTGGATAATTTTCTAATTGTGGATTTAGACATCACAAAATTCACTCACACCACCTTTGCCCACATATTGGTAGATTTGGACACATCAAGAGATCTCCCAGCTAATATCATATTAAAGGTGGAACGTTGTAGTTGGTCACAATCTCTTGACTATGAAGGGCTGCCCTTTCGTTGCCAAAGATGCTTTAAAATAGGTCACACAACCAACGATTTCCCTAAGACCAAGTCTAAAGTTGATAACTAGGGCTTTTGGTGGGTTGGGGCTCGTTCACATCACTACATGATGGATGCTCTTCCAGAATCAGCTTCGAAGGTCGCAAATTCTTTGCTTAAATCTTCTCGAGTTAAGCTGTTGCCTTCCCCACATTCGGTGGAACTAGAGGTCAATCCATTTATTGGGGTTGATCAACAATCACGTAATGGTTCAAGAGATGTCTTTCTAATGGATGGAGGGCAACAAGAAAATCGAGCTTACTGCAATAATTCTGAAGCTTCAAAACAAAGATCTGCTCTCACCTCAGACAAATTTGAAGAGCGGAAACCATCTACAACTGACAGTGAGATACAAAAATCTAAGGGATTGTGCAGGAATAGTCTGATAACTCCCAAATCTTCCCTTCCTACCCATAATGAAGAAGGTAGTAATAATGCATGGGAAGTGGTGAAGAAGAAAAATAAATCTTCTAGCAAAGGTAATTGGGCTAGCCATATAATGCAGCTACGCTCCCACAACAAAAATAAGATTAATGTCAATAAGCTGAATTAACTCTATATTTAAAAGCCTCAAAGTTAATGTGGTGCACCCTATTGATGGGGAGAATGCACTGTATTTGCATGGCCCTCCAATTTGGAGCAGCCCAAACCAAATTATTTATTCATATTTTTCTGGATGGCCCCCTTAGGCCAAAGATTACGTGAAATATATACCCTATTTTTTGTGTTTTTTTGCTTGCTGTTTTTTGATGTGTTTGCAATTTTTTCTTTTTAGGGTTTGAAATGGATAATTCACAATAACAATAACCAACAATATTTATTAGAAAATAAGAGCAAAACTTCAACTATTTAAATGTACCCACAAACTGAAATCTTTTCAAATTAATTGCAGAAGTTGCACAGCCATTACAAAAGAGTTTAAACATCACATAAATTACTACAACACTTGTAACATTGCATTCTGGACATACCAATGGACTGCTGCTACAAACTAGGCATGAAATAACACTCCAACCAGCAACCTGGGTTCCAAAGAATGTATTGAAAACACCCCAATAACCTGCTGTCACGCCCTCAAAGAGTTTGCCGAGTGTTCCTTTGGTTGTGGCACCCCAAAACAACCAAGATGCAGCCCCAAAACCCAAGCGCTAGGGTTTCTACCTCACACGCCTCCCTAGGAAGCTAATACGGCCAGGCTGGGAGGTGTACAACAAGCAAGGAAAAGAGATATTTGAATTGAAAGTGAAGTCTTTTATCTGCTGTTCGTCCTCTTTAATAAGCTCATTAAAATCAGACTTGAAACCCTTGAAAAAATCTCCAACAATGAAATCCAACTGTGATCCTTGTGTGAAATCACCAAGAAATCTTCTAGATTGTCTTTCAACAATGTGGAGAATGTTACCTGTAAGGGATTTCGTCCTCACAAACCTTGAAGAAGAACCAGCTCCTCCAACAAAGAAGAGTACCAAAATATCAAGTCCAACATAAAATTAAAATGAGCTCCCAAAATGCTTTTGTATGGCTCTCCAAAATCCCACACCTTATTTAGCATTAAATGCACTTCTATTTAAATCTTAAATGTCCCCTTATTTCTCCAAGTGAGGCGCCCAACTTTAGGAAATACTTTATTAAATTTAAAATGACTTATGTCTCCAAAAAGTACCCCTTCATAAAGTCACTTTAAAATATTAAATAACGATAAAGTTAAATATTAAATTTAACTTTATAAAGTATCGTTATTTAAATTAAAATACTGGACTATATTAAATATTCGGATACCGATGGTTGGTGGCTGGGTGGGCAGCTTTCCACATGATTGGTTGTGGAAAGCCTGTTGGTGTCAACATCATTTATTCCTATGAATATGCTGATCTGGATTGCCATTTCGAACATCGGTTATTGGTTGGGCTATAGGCATGTTGCCAAATTGGATCTGTGGCTTGGGTGGGTTGGCGGATGTAAGCATAATAATTATTTGTTGTCAGTTTTAGCATTATGGCCAGCTCGAATAAATGATTTTGCAGTCAGGGGTAATACAAAGCTTGATTTCGTATCCTTGCTTGTCACTTCATTGGTACCCATGGCTCGTGTTTGGCGATCAGCTGTGTTGAGGTGACATCCTCACAACACTCACAAGCTGGTTCCCTGTGGGGAACGCACAATCAAGCATTAATCGTTGATGTCAAAGTTGGGTTCACCATTGTATGATCATCGGTAGGGACGAATTGGCTTATTTCACCCTGTCTTTGTCATTGTGGCGGCACAGGCATTGTGGTGACTATTTGGTTTGTAGTTGTGCTTTGGTTTTGTGGGTATGGAGGAGTGTTTGAAATTCGTGGTAAGGATGTTTGCTGAAACATTAACGAGCATAGGTGCGTCTACGCCGATTCGGCTGAAGAGCGTGGGTAGACAGATGGTTTTTTGTGGGATTATCATTGGCCAACGTCTCAAGCGTATCCTCAAGTGGTACGATTCTCTCATTCTGGTGGCCATTAAAATGGTTCTTGGGCATGGTTTTGTGGAGGACGACAAATCCTACCGAGTTGAAATATGCATCACCTCTCGGTTCTTGGCGTCAATTCTGGCGATCAAAATGTTTAAGGCGGAGGTAGAGGCTTTGGTCAGGCAGCTCTTTCCCTCGGATTTACTCGTGGGCATTGAGGAAATTCTGTATGCCGCTTCTCTTGGCATGGGTATTCCTCGCCCTTGGGATATGTTTACCCTCCACATCCCGAGTGAGGTAATCAAATACTATGGATTTCTTCTTGATTTGAAGGGAATGGCACTGGTTCAACACAATCATTTGGTTGCAGTTGGGGTGGACTATTTGTTGAAGGCTTTTAAGCTACCTCAAGCCCAGTGTGGTTGGTTGATCTCATATTTTAGGGGCTTTGCATGTGTGAACAGTTTCCTTGGTGGTGACAGGTCTAGTTAGGGGTTTGGTTCGTCATGATTTCTAGTTTTTTGTTCGTTTTTCTCTTATGTTTGCTAGTTGCATGGTGGTTGTTGCCCTCGGCTGGGGTTTTTTGATTTTCATGCTTACAAGTTTATAAGGTGTGTTGGCTGGTCTTGTTGGTTTGTGGTCGTTGGGGTCCGTGTTGTGTTTTGGCTCGGTTTAGATAGTCTGGTCTGGCAAATAGTTTCTGAAATTTTGGTAACCTGCGTTGCAGACGATTGTAAATTTCGACCATATCAATACAAATCCTTCTTGCGTATCCAAAAAAAAAAAATCGGATACCGACATTAAATGCCTCCACCGACATAGCTATGAATAGAAATTGATTTACTAAAAATAGTAAGTATAGAAGAAATCATCCAAAACCACCCCAAAAAGTGGTTTTGTACACATCATAATTTCCAGAGCTCAAATAATTGCCTGATACAGTCAACCTGTCAGATCCAACTGGCTCTAAGGATTACCTAACCCTAACTCATTAGCCTATGAGAATCCGTTGAATAGGCTAATTGCCCACCATACTGAACTAATTAGGAAGGGGACGATACAGTCCGCCCTTCCCAAATTTGCTTGTCTTCAAGCTATTTCAACTCTGGATGTTGCAAAATCTGCTCATTCTCCCAAGTTGCATCCTCTACTGGCAAGTTCTTCCATTTGACCAAATCTTCCTTAATAACTCTCTTTTAAGTGTTTGCTCTTTGGAGTCTATAATGGCCTTTGGAATTAGTATCAACTTTCCTTATCTAGTGGTGGCAACTCTGATGAGGGAACTACATTGTGTTCGAGTGCCTTCTTAATCCTGGATACATGAAATACATTATGAACCTTGTTGCTAGCTAGTAACTCAAGCTCATAGGCAACCTCACCAACCCTCTTGGACATTTTGAATGGGCCATAGAACCTACGCTTAAAATCTTTTCTGCTCCACTCTTCTTGAGAGTAGACTGTTTGTATGGTTGAAGCCTCAAATACACCATGTTCCCAACCTCAAAAATGTGGTCCACACGATGTTGATCAGCATATAACTTCTATTGATTCTCTACCTGCTGCAAGTTCTCCTTCAAAGATTTCATAACATCCTGAATTTCCTGCAATAAATCTCTTGCCTTAGGCACTCTACTATCCCCAAAAAGCAAATCCAAGAAGTTGGGTGCCTCATACCCATACAAGGGCATGAATGGTGACATCTTGATGGACATGTGATAAGTAGTATTATAGCAGTACTCACCAAGGTGCAACCATTTAATCCAAGCTCTTTGCTGCCCTGACACAGTTTCTGAGATACACTTCCACCTATTTGTTAACTATCTCTGTTTGACGTCTGTCTGTGGGTGGTAACTCATGCTAGGAGTGAGCTCTATCCCATTCAATTTGAAAAGATCTTGCCAAAAGAGGCTTAGGAACTTGTTGTCCTTGTCACTCACTATACTCTTGGGCATCCCATGCAATTTGAAAATCTCCCTAAAGAACAAATTAGCTACCTGTGCTGCAGTATATGTTGCCGTAATGGCAAAGAAATGTGCAAATTTGGTTAACCTGTCAACCACAACATACATGCAATCCCTGCATAGTACCTTAGGTAGCTCAATGATGAAATCCATGGAGATACATTCCTATTTCCGATTAGGAATGGGTAAGGGCTGAAGTAGACCAGCTAGATAAGTGTGCTCATTCTTATTCTGCTGGAAAGTGGGACACTCTCTGACATACTTAAGGACTTCATTTTTAAGTCCTCTGCAAGTAAATCTTTCCTGGATCTGCCTGTAGGTCTTGAAGAAACTTGGGTGACAAACCATGGGCACATCATGAAAAGTCCTCAATATCTTCCCCTTAAACTATGAAGTAGGCACCAATTAAATCCTCTCCTTATAAATGATCAACTCTGTTGGCGTAAAAACTAACACCTCTGGAGTGCAGGTTTGTACAGACAGCTATGCACACTGCGTAATGAGTGCTCTTCAAATTAGGAGGGGAAGCTCCCTCGTAGTGCTGAAATGCATGGAAAAGAAAAGTAATCTAAGTCCTATCTTTTTGTTCTCAGCTGGAAGAGGCACAAGGTTAAGAAAACCAAGAACGTTGCAGCTAAGGATTTTCTGGTTTCGCAGATTGTTAACTACAACTAAGCTAACTACTTTAAATCTATCTAGTTTCCTCAAGAAAACAGAGCATGAGGAAATGGAGCAGGAATGATTATCTGACGATAAGCCGGGTACGGACTCACAACGTGAAGGCAAGGTGGCACAACTATCTGCTTGTCTGAATAGGCTTATTGGAAACAACAATACACGATAAACTAAATACAGATTCTCAGCTTGAAGGCAAGGTGGCACAACTATTGGCTCAATCTGAATAAGTTTATTATTCACACACATCATACGATAACCAAGAACAGATTCTCAACTTGAAGGCAAGGTGGCATATCTATCAGCTCAATCTGAATGAGTTTATTAAACACATAACATGAAGGATAGCTAACTAGGATAATAAATTGCATTGGCGAGACACGCATACAATCTACGATCAACTAGCCACTATATCTAACTAAGGCAAGCATTCACCATAATAATTGCATGAAACCCAAGTGGCATAACAATTCATCACAATAGTAAATACTCATGAACAGATACAGAACGAGCAATTTAGGCAAGGTAGGCACAGCATATATTTCTCTCTCGTGCAAAAGTTATGTACAAATGAGCAAAAGCTCTTATTTATAGACATTGAAAGGTGTAAGGAACCCTAAAATCACCTTGAGTCAATTATAGTCTTGCAATGCATGCAAGATTTATTACTAAACCCTAATAAAGTAAACTATACAGTTAACTGGAAAGTTACCATCAGTTAACCGGTACATCTAACCTAAATGGACAATGTGCAAGCATGCACGTCCTTATTTAAAGCAAAGTTAACTGGACACTACCCTCAATTAACTGAAAACCCTAACCCTAACTCCTGTGAAGATAATCCCAAGGAAGAGATAAGCATGTATGAAGTCAGCAAGTGAACTCAAGATTGAAAGTCGAGTTAACTGCTGCTCTTGATTCTATCCTCGAAATTAACTGCAGGTCGGAACTGGTAGATCATTACTGACTGATCACTCTAGATCATCACTGTCCATCAAGTCGTCCAGGAACTAATTGATGACACTGTCTTCTGGCACTTTGATTCTCTCCACGATGATGACCTGCCTCTGGCACTCAACGTCACCATCCTTAACTGCTTATAGTTGCTTTCTTGTCATTACAGAGATGTGATCCAGAATCTCCATCAAGATATCACGAACATGCTTATGGAACTTAGTTTGCACAGCCTCGAGATCAGCGTAGGTACCATCTTCATGAAGATAATGGCACGCGATTTGAGTGACTTTGGCGGCTCCGTAAATGGAATGATCTCTATTCCTTTTGTAGCTTAATGCTTCTAATGCTTTTCTTGATTCTTCTCAACGAAAAAGTGTTGCATGATGAAACCACAAAGCCTGACCGCGAACACTCTGGTTGCGAGAAATACACACGAACTTGCTGCACACGCAGAATTCCAATGGTCCACCCCACGTCTACGCCTGTCAAATTGTCTAAATCAATCGCCGGATGTGCTTGATCTTCATTGTCAGCTGTTCTGACGAAAACATAAATTAAGACCGATTTGGTCTTGAATTCAGTTCAGTTGAACCGCCTTCTGAAAAACTTGCCCGTTGACTGTGAACATGGCTATGTTCTGACAACTTTCTCCAGAAAGCAAAAATGGCCCCTGGTGTGTAATGTCCCCAATTTTGCGAGCATCGGAGTTCGGTGGATTTAGCCTATTCTTAGCCCTCGTAGGCTAATATGTATGGTTAGAGGGTCTCTTTTGGAGCTTGGCTTGGCTTCGGATTGTCAGAACTTACCAGTTGGTTTTCGTTCAGGGTCATTCGGACATTATTTGCCTGACTTGCTATTTTTAGTAAGTTAGGTCATTCAGCGGAGCACCCCTGCTATTTTTAGCAGTATGGTTGGTCATGTGCAAAGTCAATCACTTATTCTCCAGCTTCAGACGGTTTGTTAATCGGACGTAAATTGAGAAAGATATTAATATTTTAATTGTCAAATTAAAATATTAATTATTGAAGCTTATAATATTAAGTGATTTCTTGAAGGGTTCGACCAACATTGAAGGGGGCCACTTTTTAATTATAATTTATAATTAAAAGTGCGTTCGAGACTTTGGAAATATTAAAAGATAAAATTCAATTTTATTTAAATGATGCCTTTTTGAGAAGGATCGACCCTCTTGAGAATATAAGTATTTTTCATTGTGAAGAAAGGGGATTATGTTATGAAATGGATTTTTGATCAAGTCTTCTCCCAGAGAACGGAGCCAAGGGTTTCAGTTGTCTACAGGCATTGGAGAACGAGCCATCTTCAGTATTGCAGTTTAGAGGCTGTGAAATATCAGCTGATTTATTGCTTATCAGAGAGGTAGCTTCATTCAGAGGTTATCACAGAACTTATTCAGAGATTGCATCATCAAGGGTTTTACCATCTGCTGCAAATACCAGGTTTTTACATCAATAATATTGTTGCTTTTTAAGTTGCATGTCATCAGATCTTATTTGTAATCGTTCTAGAAGATTAATAAATAGTCTGGCATCAGGAGATTCAGTAGATTCTATCATTTTCAGAGTTGTATTATTTTATTTAAATTTATATGCAATTTCTCTCAAAATCGCACTTCAATGGTTTATTCAATAAAAACGTTCAAAAATTAGCAAAACAGACAATTTCAGAAAAAACAGGGAGAACAGGGGTTTTTACAGTGGTATCAGAGCCATTTCCTGCCATCCTGTGTTAGTTTTGGAAAGAAAAAAATTTCAGAGTTTGAATACAGGGCATCTGATCTATATTCATGGTATTTTGGGTCAATATCATGGGTGATAAATCATTTGATATTTTGGTAATTTTTAAAGAGCCCGATAATCTCCAACAACTATTCCCAATACAAAGCATATAAGGAGGTCGAAATTTAATTTGGAGACCACTGGCAAGAAAAGTCAAAAAGGTCGTCGGTATTTGTTTGTGCATGGGACGTGGTCCTTACATAGGGTCAGTTTGGGGAAAAATAAGCCTGACGCAGCCTTACTTAATTCATCGGGTTTTTGAAATGAAGACAAATTGAGGTAATCGCCGACAAGATAAAATATTGGCATTGAATGAATTTTGAATGTGGTCTTAAGACCATTCAAAAATTATCTAAGGAGACGAAATCAAGGAAAATCAAGTTGAAGACTGCCGCGACTCATATACAGAGAATTGAGTATTCAAGTTTTAAGCGACCACTAATACTCAAAGACACGTATTTTATCAAAGTCGGGCATTGTGGATAGTCGCGCGCCATCAGGTGAAGTTAATTTTTGTGAAGAAGACGTCTTTAGTCAGAGAACGGGCCTCAAGTCGCCTTTGTTGGAGACGCTTTAGTCTGAAAAATATCTATCGGGAGCTGCTTGCTTAAATATAATTTTCAAGAAATTAGAGACCAAGTCAAAAGAGAATGTCGATATATTCAGAAAAGACGTGGCCCACATGAATGCGATTCTTGAATGACGACATTAGTTCCCAAGGCGTCTAAACAAATAAAAAGAAGAAGACACCGATCTGTAATATCGGGAGCTCCTTGCTCTCCAGTCTCATCGTATTTGCAAATGAAGATAAGACGAATCTATACAAGATATTAAATCGATATTTTAATACCTCTGCTATTTATGTTGTCGCCAAATCATTTAGAGAACAATCGCATGAAGCAAGCTCACAAGGTAATATCGAATGATTTGAAAGACCTGGGAGGATGCGTCCTCAGCATTTGCAACACATTGGGAGATTGACGTCAAGCTCATAGTCCTAGAAATTATAAGAGTCGAATAGATGTTTCTCTTTGATGGTCAACTGAACGAATAAGGAGGGTGCTCATTCCATCATAGACCGGGTGTTGCTTGACTGTGGGCCCGATTCCACTTGGAGGCATAGTCTGAACATTTTAAAAGACAAGGCACCTACAGCATAGGAGGAAGAAGACAACTTGCCAAGGACGAGTTCAGGCTCCAAAAACGAACTGCTCTGCATTGTCCAGCTATAATGAGTAGATCTGAGTTTGGCATTGTAAGGCAAGAATTAGGCATATAGTGTGTCCCTTACTGTTTGAGAAATCAGAGATACACATTGTATTTACAAACATTTGTCACTTTACTAGCATTAGTCATCATACAACTGGAAATTTTTTGGAAACCTGAGAATTGATCTGTTTGCATAAAGTGCTGAAAATGCAACCAAAAGGGCAAAATTTTAGTCCAGCAGCGATAAATCAGTACAGTGTAACAGAAGTGAATCAATTCAAGTCAGATCAATCTTGAAATTAGTTTGACAAGTGAAACTGTCAAACTAGAAAGAAAAATTGTGAATTATGGCTTTAAAATTTGCTGATGAGGTAACGGTTGCTTATGAGGAGTACAAAGCACTTCGAGATAAGGTCAAAGATCGACTAGACTTTGAGCAATATATGGAACATCGGATGAATTATAACAAGCAAAAGAGAAAATCAAAGAAATGTGAACAACCAAGTGTTGAGAGCATTTTGAATGATATCCAGTGGAAACTTAAGCTATCACAACGAAGATTAACTCATAATTTGCAGCAGTATGAGGATTCCCTTTCAAGACGAACCTCATCACGAAGCAAAAATGAGAGACTTGGTGAAGTATCTAAAAGTCTCTATGATGTGTTTGGGTTAAAAAGAGATAAGTCGGTAGAGAATGATCTTCGATCTGCAGGTGGACATGGGGTTGAAAATGAAATGGTGGTTGATAAGGAAATCTTACATCAAGAAAATAGTATGGTGGAGCCACAGAATACTGCTCACAACATTCCAGAAGTTGTAACCAGCATTGTTAACAATTCTGATTTACATAACAGCAGTAGAAAAAGTTTGCATCAGCTTGAGACAGCAGTGACTACACATGTGCAAGATGCTGCTATGGGGTTGTCACATGAAAGTACTCAAGAATTGGGTACTAGTGATGCATTATGTGTTGAGGATTCATATCATGGTGAGTCTGATTTTCCAGAACATACATTTGAAAACAAGCTAGAAGATTCATATGTTGATATGGAATCCCAGGATCGTGCTTTGGATGGGCATGCAGTTACTTTGGGAGTGGAAGTGTGTGTAGATACTGTCATACCAGCAACTTCTACCTTATCAGTTGAGCCATCCTTTGAGGTACAAAGCAGCAGTACCTTAGATGTTGAGGCGTGCATGGATGAAAGCACACATGATGCTGCTTATCATGAGGTGAGTGATGACGACTCAGCCTCTTACTATAGTGCAGATTTTGATGGAAATGATGACACACGGGGGTATCATCATTTGGCAGGGCAGTTGAAGGTTAGTGATGACAAGATTATTACAACTTTGGAGCATTTTGATGTTGCTAGACAGATGTTGGCGACCTATGGTTGGAGTGCTCCTATGTCAGATGAGCACGGTGGTAGTAGCCTATCCTTAGTAGAGTTCCATGCACTCTGAGAAGCTATTGGATTAATGAAACACAATTACTTGCAGCTACTCGCTGATAGGGACTTTCTTCTCGAGTGGGATTGTATTTGTTATGATGCACTAAAGAGGAAGGAGGAGCAGGTCGATGAGCTCACTCATGAGCTTGAGGTGACTATGGACTCATTGAAGAGCAGTCAATTGGCCCTTCAAGAGTCACAGTCACGGTTGGAGGAGCCTACCGTGGAGTTGAGTTTGGTACAGTCTCCACCAGCTGCAGATACAGTACAGTTATATACAGAGGCAGTTGATGAGGATCGTATATCCGCAGGTTGTAGTGAGGATGTGGTTACATCCATCACAGTTACAGGAGCAGTTGATACAGATGGGATGAGTGTTTTGGTTGAGAGCTCTTGTGATGAGATAGTTGATTTTTCTGAGAGTTGTGTGACAGATCACGTCACTACTCCATCGTCGTCACAGGAGATATGTAGGGCATCATCCAGTATGGAGATTTGTACTTATGCTGATTTGTTTCCCCAGGACTATGATGGTCAGCCATTGACAGAGGTGGGAGCATTTTATCTTGATTGCGTAGTGAGGAGTGTTCATCACTTCTCCTTTAGTCCACACACGGAGGATTTGATGATGCATCGGTGTGGTTTGGTTCCGGAGTTATACCATCCGTTGTGGGATGGGTATTCACCATCTTTAGAAGATGGGATTAGCAGCTGCAAGCGCCAGACTCAACAATTTGTGGGGGATTACTTGCAGGGACAGCTGTCAGTTTTACATCATGCTGATATGTATCCAACAGGGTTTGCTACTTCTATGTCAGAAAGTTTTCTTATGGGTACATGGTTACAGGATGACTATGGTGTCAGTTGGCATGATGGCTTGGTCAGTTATCACATCCATGAGGGTTTAGCAGAGGACAGGCAGAGTTTTGGCATAGCAGAGGCTTCTAGAAGTTCTTATCTTGCATGACAGATGGATGTGAATTCAGATTGTATTGGGATCCAGGTGGTGACAGTTTTGGCACCGAGTTTTCGATGGGTCCCATTGGGTTACTTCATCATTTCCAGCATGGTGAAGTTGGAGACAGTAGAGCGCATTGGAAGTCTGAGGATGACAGACTGGACAAACTTTTACTTTGGGTTTGGGATCCAGGGATAGCTTGCCCAGTTGTGTTTTGTTGATGCTACAGGAGACAGTTAGAGATGTGTGGGACACTTTACAGTTCTTCTTTTGGGCCTTCCGAGGAGTTGGGTTTCTTTGCGGTAGAGATTGCTTGAGGACAAGCAATTTCAGGGAGGGCGGACTGTAATGTCCCCAATTTTGCGAGCATCCGAGTTCGGTGGATTTAGCCTATTCTTAGCCCTCGTAGGCTAATATGTATGGTTAGAGGGTCTCTTTTGGAGCTTGGCTTGGCTTCGGATTGTCAGAACTTACCAGTTGGTTTTCGTTCAGGGTCATTCGGATATTATTTGCCTGACTTGCTATTTTTAGTAAGTTAGGTCATTCAGCGGAGCACCCCTGCTATTTTTAGCAGTATGGTTTGGTCATGTGCAAAGTCAATCACTTATTCTCCAGCTTCAGACGGTTCGTTAATCGGACGTAAATTGAGAAAGATATTAATATTTTAATTGTCAAATTAAAATATTAATTATTGAAGCTTATAATATAAAGTTATAATATTATTTAATATTATAACTTAAGTGATTTCTTGAAGGGTTCGACCAACATTGAAGGGGGCCACTTTTTAATTATAATTTATAATTAAAAGTGCGTTCGAGACTTTGGAAATATTAAAAGATAAAATTCAATTTTATTTAAATGATGCCTTTTTGAGAAGGATCGACCCTCTTGAGAATATAAGTATTTTTCATTGTGAAGAAAGGGGATTATGTTATGAAATGGATTTTTGATCAAGTCTTCTCCCAGAGAACGGAGCCAAGGGTTTCAGTTGTCTACAGGCATTGGAGAACGAGCCATCTTCAGTGTTGCAGTTTAGAGGCTGTGAAATATCAGCTGATTTATTGCTTATCAGAGAGGTAGCTTCATTAGAGGTTATCACAGAACTTATTCAGAGATTGCATCATCAAGGGTTTTACCATCTGCTGCAAATACCAGGTTTTTACATCAATAATATTGTTGCTTTTTAAGTTGCATGTCATCAGATCTTATTTGTAATCGTTCTAGAAGATTAATAAATAGTCTGGCATCAGGAGATTCAGTAGATTCTATCATTTTCAGAGTTGTATTATTTTATTTAAATTTATATGCAATTTCTCTCAAAATCGCACTTCAATGGTTTATTCAATAAAAACGTTCAAAAATTAGCAAAACAGACAATTTCAGAAAAAACAGGGAGAACAGGGGTTTTTACATGGTGAGGCTAAAAATAGCTTGTCGGAGGATAATTTTCACCAAAAATTTTGAGACGTGGGTTTTGTCCGGAAAATGATTCTAAGACAACCCACAACGTCAGAAATATGAAAAAATGCCATTTAGCTTGACATGCAAAAATTCTTCAGTTGAGAATTGTAGGGGTTTTTAGAGCTACCCGGGGCAATTTTTCTTGAGAAAATCTGAAACATGGGTTTTGTGCACAACGGAATTCTGAACAAACCCAGATGATGCGATTTTCAAAAAGATGTGATTTTATCCCACATGCAAAGAAATCTTCAGAAAAAAGCACAAAGCTTCAGAAAGAAGGCTGCGGGGCAATTTTCTCGAAAAAATCTAAGACATGGGTTTTGCTGTTGATGCTGAAATATGCGAACCCAGATGGTCAGATTCTGAAAATATGCTAAATTTCTTTGACATGCGAAGAAAGTACCTAAGATGAGAAATAGAAGAAATAAGACAGAAGAAAGAAGGTTTTATTTGCTCTGCTTCTGTTGAATTCGCTTATCTCTGCTCTGGAATTCGATGAAACCTGCATGCAAATTGAAAACAAAGTCTGGAATATTCTTCTCCTCAGAAAACTGAATCCGTTGCTATGAAGAACGCTGAAATCTGACACCTGTAGCACTTTTAAATTGCTGCTCGCTCAAGAAGAATGTATGTTTCTAAGCTTGTGATGAAGAAATAATGGACGCCTAAGCTTGAATAAATAGAGTTTCATCACCAAAAATCGTAAGAAGTGCATGCAACCTTGAAAATTGCGCTTGGCTTGTGATTGGACCTCAATTTAGTTAACTGAAACTAAAATGAGCTAAATAAAGCACCATGCTTTAGAACTAAAGTCGCCTTATTCAGACTTTAGTTGCAAAATTCTATTTAAAGCCTTATGCGAATTTAAGCTTCAGTTGACAACTCATATTGAATTCGCCATAACTCAAAATTCATGCTTTAAATCTTTAATTAAAATTTTTAACTAAGACGTCCCTTTTGAAGACTGAAGTTAAAATATATAATGAAGTGTTAACTTCACAAAATCTTCACAAAACTTCAACTAATGCGCCATGCATGCAAACTCAAGTTGATTTTCAAACATGCACTTCTGTTAAGTGAACATGCAAACAAGTTAACTCAACATGCAAAGTTAGTTAACTAGACATGCAAACTAGTTAACTCGACATGCAAACTGAAAGAACACTCAACATGCCAAAATATGAACTGGAGATGACAACCCAAAAATCGTTCAGTCTAACTGAAGTCAGAACTCAAGTTAGGGCGCACCAGTCAACTTCTTTTGAAAACTCAACTTTGACCTCTCTAGGCGTTTTCCAGACTTAGCCGATTTTGATGAAAATTTGGATTTAAACCTCTTTCGGGACCTCTGTTCATCCTCTGACACTGGCTGATTGACTCCACCAATTGGCTGGCTGACAGATGCATCGCAGAGCAGGACAAAAACTGATCAAAAGGTACCTTGAGACTGAAAATCATAAAACTAAGATCTGAAGGGTCAAAAATCCAAGCGCCCTTTTCAAAAGCTGCTCTTTTTCTCAGACTTAGCCAAATTTTCTCCGCTCCATTTCGTACGAAGGGAAAAATCAAATCCTTCATAACTTCTGACTGACCAAGTTTCAAGACTGGATCACAGGCTCACTGCGGAGCTGACCTCATTCCACATGACAGCTACAAAGGCACATTTCTCCAGAAAACATCATCTGAGGGGTGAAAATCAAGGGCGCCTTTTTGAAAAGTTGCTCTTTTTCCACCAGACTTGGCCATTTCTGGAACTGACCAAAATAACATTAAATCTCCGACTGCAGGCTGACAGGTCATCTTTTGATTTGACGGAGACAAGCAACAGAAAGCTGAACGTAACACGGAGAAGCTGAATATTTGAGAACATAAAAAAGAAGACATTAAAGGCTTGAAAAGCTCAGATAACTTTCTGAAAATGTGCTCTTTTGCTTTTTCTCTTGATATTTTGACCAAGATTTGTCCCCATGTTTGACCTCTGGCTCAGGCACTTCTGCAACTCAGATTCACCCACTGACGGATGCGTCGCGAAGCCTAAACAAATGTGAGACAAACATCTCGGGTGGCATTTAGTCAAAAACCTTCATTTGACACCTCAAAAAGATGGGCGCCTTTCTCAAAAGTTGCTCTTTTCTCCAGTGTTGGCCAATTTTATCGTTCCTCTTATTTTGCGCTGTATCTTCCGTAACTTGCACGAAACAGGTCCGTTTGACAGGCTTGATAGCTCGTTGTGAAGCTAGCGTGATACCAAACAAATGTCTGCTGGAAGTGACAAACCCTAAAAATAGGATTTGAGCCCCTAAAAGGTAGGGCACCTTTTTCAAAATGTGCTCCTCTCTCTAGAGATAGAAAATTTTGATGATTTTCCTTCAGATTTTCACTTTTCTTGAATTTCCTCAGTAATAGACCAACATGAAACTGACACAAACTCCATATTTAAAAAGTCCAAAAATGACCTTCTGACATCACTTTAACAAGATTCATGACTCAATTGAGCAAAATGCCTTAGTGAAGCAAAAAAAAAAAATTGGTTTGGGTACAACAAACTCATTGAGCATTGTATACCTATCATCATGGATAGTGCCTTCTATGATTCTTGTTGCCCAAGAATCCTTAGTATACTTCGTTGAAATTCACTCTCTCCAATCAGCAACAATCTCAACTAGAGAACATAGTGAGGCCTCCTAGAAAGTGCATCAACAACTACATTCTTCTTCCCCTTGACATATACAATGCCAAAATCATATGCTTGTAGTCTACTAACCCACTTCTGCTGCCTGCCATTAAGATCCTTCTAGTTCATGAAGTACTTGATGATATTGTGGTCCGTTTTGATAATAAATTTACCCCCTACTAGGTATGGTTTGAATTTGGCCAAGACATGCATGATGGCTAACATCTCATTATCATAGATAGAGTAATTCCTCTCCACACCTCTTTGTTTTCTACTCTCAAATGCTATGGGGTGCTTCTCTTGCATGAAGACAACTTCAATCCCCTCTTTTGAAGCATCACACTCCAACTCAAAAGGTTTGGAGAAATCTGGTATTGCCAATACAGGACATGAAGACATCAACTGTTTGAAGTGCTCAAAACACCTTTGTGTTGAATCAGACCATTCAAAAGCTCCCTTCTTTGTCAAGTCTGTAAGTGGGGTTGTAGATTGTGAAAATCCCTTGACAAACCTCTTGTAGAAATTGCACAGACCAAAGAATCCCTTAAGCTAAGTGAGACTTGTAGGAGTAGGCCACTCAACAATAGCCTTGATCTTCTCAGGATCAACTCTCACCCCCTCTACACTAATGATGTGTCCAAGATAGAGAAGCTCTATCATGCCAAAATCACATTTGGACTCCTTAGCATACAATGACTCACTCTCCAATATGCTCAAAACCTCCTCAAGATGCTTCATGTGCTCCTCCCATATTTTACTGAAAATCGTGATGTCGTCAAAAAATATCAAAACAAATTTCCTCAACTGTTTCCTGAATACCTGATTTATACAACTTTGGAAAGTGGTTGGTGCATTCGTCAACCCAAAAGGCATCACTAAGAACTCAAAATGTCTAGAATGACATTTGAAAGTTGTCTTGTCTATGTCCTCTCTCGTCATCCGAATATGATGGTACTTTGATCTCAAATCCATTTTTGAAAAATAACAAGCTCCATGCAACTTGTCAATCGATGCATCTATCTGAAGAATAGGATACTTGTTTTTAATTTTTTTTCTTATTCAGTGCCCTATAATCAATACACATCCGCATTGTCCCATCCTTTTTCTTCACTAAAACCATTGCTGATGTGAATGGACTCTTGCTGGGTTTAATGTGCCCCATCTCCAGTAATTCCTTGATTGCTTTCTCTATCTCATCCTTATGCCTCTTAGGATGTCTATATGGCATAGTAATCACTGGTTTGGCACTCTCCTCCAACTCTATAACACGCTCTATCCCTCTCTCTAGTGGTACTCCATGAGGGATACTCCCAAACACCTTGCTATGCTCGGATGGCAACTTCTGGATATTTGGATGGTAAGTGTTCTTTTGCTATTCTGCAACTGTAGGTATGATAAGACACTCTAGTGCCCACTCCACCTGCTCATGTCTAATCAAATACTCCATCCTCTTAAAGGATACAACCCTAGGGCCTGCATCTGATATGTAATGTCCCCATTTTGCGAGCATCAAAGTTTGGTGGATTTAGCCTATTCCTGACCCTTGTAGGCTAGTATGTCTGGATAGAGGGTCCCGTGTGGCAGTTACTCGGTGATTAGAGACATTACTCTTTAGCTGGATTCAGGTTTTGGCCTTTGCACAGGTTATTTGACTTAGATTGGCACACTTACTATTTTGGGAGAGTCAGGGTTCCTATTAATAGAAAGACACCTGAGCAGAGCATATTGGTAGTGTCGACCTTGATTGGGCCTTTGCAGCTATTTCTAGATTCAGTTTCACATACTTACTATTTATAGTAAGTCATTGTTGAGGGTTTCTATTTTTAGATGGGCATCCGATCACATGGAGAACAGGGCGAGTCGACTCCTGGCTCAGATGGCTTAGCAATCAGACAAGTCATCAAGAGATATTAAAGTTGAAGTGACTTAAGTGATTTATTTAATATTTTAATATTATTATAAAGTTATAAAGTAACTTTATAATAATAAAGTCACTTTAATATATTAAAGTGCGTTAAGTGAATAATTTAATGTGGGAATAAATCTTTTATCCCACATTGGCTAGGAAGGTGTTTGAGCTCTCCTAAGGAAAGAATAAAAAGAGAGGTAAGAGCTCATTCTCAAGATCCAGTTGATGAATATTATTTTGATTGATTTTTATTGTAGAGCCTAGGGCTTTCGCAGTTTTCTTCTTTGATCATAGGAAACGAAAACTTCCTATTGATAGCATAACTGAGGGAGTGAAAGATCTCTTGAAGGGTTGCAATTAAGGAGAGGATAATTCAGTCCTTTCAATTGTGCTTTATCGGAGAAGAATTATAGAATTTTTTACAAGAGTTTACATTACAAATCAGAAGTTAATGCATTGCTGCTACAGTGGCGTGAATAGTGTTGCGGTACAGTGCTGGGCATTCATTATTGCGGATTCTGAGCATTTGTTGAGTTCACAGTGGTCTATGGAGCTATTGCAAAGGAGGCATCTTGAGTTGCTGTCCATACATTCTGGGCAGTCTTGATTCCATTTCATGCACTTCTGGATTGAGGGCGTTGCTACTACAGGTCTGAGTATGTGATAACTAAACTTATGGTCCTTCTACACTCAGAAAATCCTCTGTCATTTAAGGTTATAGGTATTTGTAATCAGAAATCAGACTATTTAATACTGCTGTTTGTATTTATTGCCATTCTCTCAGTCCTACAGTCAGTTTTGAGTAACGTTTGACTGTAAATCAAAACATTTGGTGTTTATTGTGTATCTCTGAGAGTCAGTTTATCATTGCCATGCTCTATGTAATCTCAAGCAATCATTGTGATTAGTCTGAATGGTATTTTCTGAGTATGCCAAATTCTGATATGAACTTCTGAGCAGCAATATATAATAGAATCAGTCATTGCCTTATTCTGAAGTTCACATTTAGTGCTGTCACATCAAGTCTAGGGAGTAAAATGTAATGATACTATGCTGAATATTGATCATACTGATATCTATTGCTAGTCTGTAAGTTGTTGCACTTCCTTGGGCGTTGTTTGTAATGTTTCAACTGCAAATATAAACTCAGATGGTAACACAGAGGTCTGATATAGCATTTGGCATGATTGTCCTGCCTATTTATTGATTATTCTGGGGTTGTCCAAGTTTGATATTAATTTCTGAGTGGTTATATTGTAGAAATTCAGTCCTATATGAGTTTGGAATGACTTGGTTATGACCCTCAGATTTGCTTTTGCTTTATATACTAAATGACAATCTAATACATACATATATTTGATGAAGTTGCAAATCTATCAAACGAAAAATATTTGGCAAAAATCAGAGAGTTAATTGTTCCATCAAGGGTGGGACATTTCATGATAACCCTCTAAGCACTATCTTTTTCCCATTTGATTCAAACTTCATTTCCATTTTCTGCAAGTTGAAAGAGAACTCCACAAGAGATTTCATCCAATTCATTCCTAAAACCATATCAGTATCCCCAATGTTAACCACATAGAATTCATCCTTCAACTCATAGTCTCCCAATTGTATGCTCAGATTAGAAATTTTACGAGTACAAGAAATTTTGTACCCATCAGCTACCATGACCTTGAATCCCTCATGTTCTTGTATTTGCAACCTTCTCCTATTCACAACCCTCATCAATGAAGTTACGAGTGGCATCTGTGTCTATAAGTGTTATGATTTGCTGCCCCTTTAATACCCTTCTAACCTTGAATGTTACTGCTTTTTGTATACTAGAGAGTTGGGCAATGGTACCGCCACTTTTTGGTTCCTTATTTGATGAGCTCTCCTCACTACTCTTCGAATCAGATTGCTGATCTGATTTTTCTGATGCAGATCCATCAGCAGAAAAATACTCTATTTGCTTAGCCTTTTCCTTCACACTACATTTGTGAGATGGGTCCCGAGGTTCTCTACAATGGAAGCACAACTTCCTCTGAAGGTCAATAAGCTGCTCATTATCCAATCTATTGGTTACATTACGTGGCTGATGTGATTCCTTATGAAATGGTTTCTTATCCTTATCCTTATCCTTCTTATGATGAAAGCTCTTAGACTGAAATTTGTTTCTAAGAGTGGAAGTCTCCACACCTCTTGCCTTCTTGATGGCTTCCTGTAATGAAGATGGATTCCAACCCCGCAAAGGATCTGAAAGACCATCCATGAAAAGAACAATGAGTCTCCTCTCTGAAATATTCGTGACCAAAACTGAAAGCTTCTAAAAATCAGCAACATATTCCTCTACTAAACCTCATTGTTTGAGATGTGCCAACTCCTTAAAGTGCAACTCCGGATCCTTCCTATCAAATCTCTTAATGAACCTCTCTGTAAACTCAACATATGAGTCAATTTGGTCATGACCCAAGGTGATCATACCATGGTGCCACCACTCATGCACACTACCATCCAAATGTTTAGTGGCATAGTTGATGCCCTCATCCTCTTGCATTGGGTTGAGTTGGAAGTATGTGTCAAGCTTTTGAACCCATGCCCTAGCTGTAGTCTTCCTGGAGCCATCATAGTATGGAATGGACAACTTAACCCACCTTTCTTTGCAACTCTTGGTGATGCTGTTTACTACCCCTGTGTGGTCTATGTTTCATCATGAGGTCCATGTAGTCACGGAAAGACATCTCAGCTTGAAACTTTAGCCTTGAATCCCTCCAGTCTTACAAAATTTGATCCTATAACTTCTGTTGGGTTGGTTCTGCTTCAACTCGAGGGTTAACGCTAGGTGGAAAGTTAGGCATTAGGGGCTTGTAATTTGTTGTTATGGTTCTCGCTAGCTGATTTGTACCCCCATCATTCACTGAACCATCCCAATTAACATTATTCCTTCCATGCCCTTGGTTACCGCCATTATTTCCTGCATTGTTGAGCATGTGTTGGTTCATTAGAGCCACCATTTGAGCTAACCTCTGCTGTAACTCATGCTACCCTCTAGCTAGGTCATTTAGCATTTCCCTACTGCTAGGTTTCTGTTGCTCTCTGTCACTGATTTCAATGCCTGCAAAAGGATCTAACTCTGGTTGACTCTCAAGGCTAGTGTTTGACTTGTTCCTTCTCAAATTATAGTGATGTGTATAGGGTGGCTGCATTACTCATTTAGTTGACATAACCCGGTTTTTTCCCAAACCCTCTACGATGGTAGGATACAACTGCTTTGATACCATTGAAATATATACCCTATTTTTTGTGTTTGTTTGCTCCTTGTGTTTTGATGTGTTTGCAATTTTTTTTGTAGGGTTTCAAATGGATAGTTCACAATAACAATAACCAACAATATTTATTGCGAAATAAGAGCAAAACTTCAACTATGTAAATGTACCCACAAACTAAAATCTTTTCAAATTAATTGCAGAAGTTGCACAACCATTACAAAAGATTTTAAACATCACATAAATCACTACAACACTTGTAACATTGCATTTTGGACATACCAATGGACTGCTGTTACAAATTGGGCATGAAATAACACTCCAACCAGCAACCTGGGTTCCAATGGATGTATTGAAAACACCCCAATAACCTGTTGTCAGTTTGCTGAGTGTTCCTTTGCTTGTGGCACCCCAAAACAACCAAGATGCAGCCCCAAAACCCAAGTGCTAGGGTTTCTACCTCACACGCCTCCCTAGGAAGCTGTATGGCCAGGTTGGGAGGTGTGTGGCCAGCAAGGAAAATAGATATTTGAACTAAAAGTCAAGTCTTCTATTTGCTGTTTGTCCTCTTTAATATGCTAATTAAAATCAGACTTGAAACCCTTGAAAAAAATCTCCAACAATGAAGTCCAGCTGTGATCCTTGTGTGAAACCACCAAGAAATCCTCCACATTGTGTCTTTCAACAATGTGGAGAATGTTGCTTGTAAGGGGTTCCGTCCTCACAAACCTTGAAGAAGAACCAGTTCTTCCAACATAGAAGAATACCAACATATCGAGTCCAACATAAACCGAAATGAGCTCCCAAAATGCTTTTGTATGGCTCTCCAAAACCCCATGCCCTATTTAGCATTAAATGCACTTTTATTTAAATTTTCAATGTCCCCTTATTTCTCCAAGTGAGGTGTCCATCTTTAGGGAATACTTTATTAAATTTAAAATGACTTATGTCTCCCAAAAGTACCCCTTCACAAAGTCACTTTAAAATATTAAATAATGATAAAGTTAAATATTTAATTAACTTTATAATGTATCGTTATTTAAATTAAAATACTGGACTATATTAAATATTCGGATATCGACATTAAATGCCTCCATTGACATAGCTAAAAATAAAAATGCTGCCAACTGACCTTGTCGGTGCTCCAAACTGACTTACTAAAAATATTAAGTATAGAAGAAATCATCCAAAACCACCCCAAAAAGTGGTGTTCCGCACATCATAACCGCCAAAGCTCAAATAATTGCCTAATACTGTCAACCTGTTGGATCCAATTGACTCCAAGGATTCCCTAACCCTAACTCATTAGCCTACAAGAATCCATTGAATAGGTTAACTGTCCACCATACTGAACTGATGAGGAAGGGGACATTACATTATGTATCAAAAAAAAAGATTTAATTAAAAAATATATAATTAATATAATTAAAAATATCTTGTATCTTGATTTATAGATATTAATAAATATTTAAATAATATATTTTTAATACTATATAAATATAAAATAATATCAATAAAAAACAATGATTTCAAAGAGTTGTAATTTTGTAGACAAAAAAATTGTAATAGGATCTTGCATAGGATCACGTGAGATGGTTGAGGAATTGGGGACTCCACTGCCCCTACTTCACCATGAAAA
>VDFB02175048.1:0-18723 GCA_007258455.2 Sequoia sempervirens | reverse complement strand
GCTCTAATACCACGTGTAACATGTCCATTTCTCTACTCGATGATTTCTCCTAAGTTTTACCACAAGTGAATTTAGCTAAATTGTCAAACACAACGATAAAAATTTTCTTTTCAAAACAAAATAATATGCACATTTGATATAGCAATAATTCATCTTTCTCATTTCATTCAATGAAATTCACAATCTTTCCAAAGAAATGATTTCATAAACAAGATACAAAATACATTTTCCATCTTTCATATAAATAGATACAAGATACATACATAGCTCATTTAAGCTTCACTGGCACTAGAAATTCAAATGATCCAAGAAATCACCCTTCAAATCTTGGCTCGCCGACTGAGAGGAGAAGCATCACTCAAGTGCTTTTCTGCCATCCATGGACTTACTGCGGTCCCCCGCATATCCACCACATATGGTAAGATGGCCCTACCCTCCGACAAAGAGTTTTCTTCGGAAACCTCAAAATACTAGCCAATCCTAAGCTTGGTGTTGTGTCGTACATAAATAGAACTTTCCCATATAGTGACTATATTCTACGTGTATGACAATCCCGGACTAGCATGCTAAAAGGTAACACAATGAAAGTTGGCAGTGTAACCAATGGAAAATTAGACCACTTTAGCCAAAGTATTCATCACCACTAATTCAAAATGAATGTCACATGCTCATCCACCATTCTAGCTCAATTTTTTATGACCATTCATATTCTATGCATAGGTTATCCCCTTCATTGGATTTAACCTAATCCCAGGAATAACCTATAAACACTTAGTTTCACTATGACTCATCTAGTAGGTAAAACAAGTGTTTCCATAGCCTATCTTCGCAAATTTAGCTTTAGCTATATAGACTTCACTCTATTGTAGTATTTAATGTTGATATATACACTCACTCCTTAATATGGAGTACATACAAACACTCAAGAAATAGAGATTCAAAAACTAGAAGCAACAAATAACTTTCTATTTCACATAGGAAGAAAATAACTTTTCCCTAATAACATATCACATTTTCCAAATAGAAACTTGAGAAAAATATAGAATCTTTCCAAAGACATTCAAAGCATAAATAGTAAGATTCAACATGCTCGTATATGCAAAGCTCCAATTCAAACTAGTTGGTTTCCAAACTTAGCCTCCTCAAATCAGCTTACAACTTAGCAACTATCACTTCCACTTTTTCCAAATTCTCTCACTAAATCTCTTGAAACACCCCTCACTAAGTCTCTCACAAAACTTAGAAGAACAGAGCAATAATTCAAAAACTAACAGTAGAATGTAGATATGTGTCTTTTTGAGGTAGAGAGTACCTCTATTTATACACAAAAATCAGCAACTAAACGCTAGAAACAAGGTAATTAGATTGTCACTTCTCATCTCAAATGGTTTGACTTGGCAAGGTAAAGAAAAGGTGGCAAATTTACAAACTAAGACTTAGCAATATTGCATAGCCAGTTGCTTCTATCATGAACAACAAGAATATCATTCAAAAATACAAGGTAATTAATCTTACAAGTCAACTCTCTCTTTGTCAACTTCTATTTGAATAATTCTCCCATTTATATTTGGGCTTCATCGTTGGACAGAGTTCTCAAAACAAACTTCTAAAGGAATGAAATTATTCATAATTTGGCGCCACATAAACTTCATGTGTGTTATTTTGGTGTTTCAGTTAAAAGACCAAGTCAAAGCTTGTTAATGTGTTTCAAATTGCCTTTAAAACATTTGACTATATGTCTTGGAAATCATTTCCATGCACTTTACATAGCGTTGCATGTATTTTACACAACATGTTAATACTTTATGAAATGCTCATAGCGCTACCATTTAATGTGCTATCCTTTAAGGTTGTGCTTTACATTATAGAATGTATGATATTTGCTTTACATTATAACATGCACTTTAATATATAATCAGCGCTATTTAAAAATTATAATATATATATATAGTATATGTCCAATATACATATATATATAAGATTACATGTTATTATATATATGTATATATATATATATATATATTAACTTCTAATAAGCATTAGAATGTGTCATTCGAGCATTCGAATGCATGAACTTATATTCATTTATTTTCAAATTAATATCGACATATATATATATGTGTATTTATATATATATTAATGCTACTTGTATGGACATTGTCATCAATACAATACATGCACGATACTCTGAGTATATACATATACATATATATGTACACTATATATATATACATTGCTCTCCTTAAACAATTAAACATATATAACTGTATTTAATATCGAATCAAATATATACATGAAATATATATATATATATATGTCACCTTGTCCATTCGATGTTCCCATGCATATGGGTAATCTATTCATAAGCATGTAGATACATCTATCTATGTATACTTATGTACGTCTTTGCTCATGGGTATGAGTTCATCGTAGACACGTATACATGTATATATCTCATTGATTATAATATAAACTTATTAAGAAGTACTCAAAGATACAAAGAAACACAAACACTCAAACTATAACCTCTCCTAATTCACACACAACCAAACTAAGGTATCTTACCTTTTTCCTATGACTATTGACTTGACTTGACCAATCTAAAAGTGAATGTGTGAAAGCTCAGTTAGGCTCATTAAGGGTTATCCGACCAAAACTCTTCTCCTAGGTGATACTTCCCCTCCCTTTTGGAGGCGTGAACCTGTACCTACAACCAACTTGGCACATTTGCAATGGTAGTCAGTCGATCACAAAACAATTATTTGCATGTTATATACTCCATAGCCAGAAATAATACATATATAACATCAATTTGAATCAACCATTTATTCATTATATTTCCAAAGATTCATATAAACAAAGTACAATCACATTTATTTCCATCAAAGTTACAAACACACACATGTATGCAAGCATTTCATCTAGCTTGGTAATAGTAATTAGATAAATACACAACGGGGTGTAACAAAACTACATTCAATTTTCTATAAATTCTATTCCTACATATTTTCCAAATTATGTTAATGACCTATTCAAATTCTTATGTGAAGTTGCTTCGGCCTATTTTATCATATTTTTATTGTCAATTAAGGGCCCTATTTGGCCCATCATGATCCTACATTGACCCATAATGTGGAGAAAAGGAGAAAAGCCATGTGGGAAATAAAAACCCCTCTCCAAAAGAGCATTGATACAATGAAGAGAGACAATGTAGCCCCACATAAGATAGTGATGATTTCCCTAAATGCTACTCAAATACTCCATGTGAAGACTGATGTAGAACTCGTACCAAAGAAGTGATATGAAGTCTTGTTATAAAGAATTTTTAGATGCTCTCAGTGAAGCATCTCTATATTCTAATGCAAAAAGTGATGTCTAGTTAGAAAGAATATTTGGATGCTCTTGATGAAGTATCTTTGGAATCTCATGTAGTAGATGATGGTGTGAGAGTTGATCATCTTTTCAATCATTCTTTTGAGTAATTCCCACATTCATTGAGTTGAAAACTTAGAATCACAGAAGAAATTTAAAAGAAATATAAAGTGCTCAAGGCATGATGACAACCCCCCTTGATTATTTTGATCCCCCTGCATTAACACTTTATATGTTTTAGTACATATAACAATTACAATGTAATAAATAATGGCACTTTATAATTGAGTGTGATATCATCTCCAATGAAATCGGTAAGTGATATTCAATTTCACAAAATCAATACTCAATTTTGAGTGGCTAATCAAAAGATACAATAATCATATATGCCTAATTTTTCACTTAGGAACTTTAAACTTCCTAGTTAATGGAGGAGACAAAAGATGTTTTAAGCAACACATTTTTCACATTGTCTCAATGTTAGTTTGTCCAACTTGGAAAGAGCTTTTTGATGGCTATTCACAATCAAAATTTTGAATTACCATTCAAAATTTATGCCAAAATAAGAAACCCCCCTTTAAAAAAATTTGATGAACTTTGACAAACCGCAAACAATGACATTAAATGTTAACAAAAAGGTTAATTTTTATATGTAAAATGCTTATTGTCAAAGCAACAACAAAAAAAATATAACCTTTAGAGACTAGCATTAAATTTATAAGGTTAGTAGTTATATAACTATTAACCTATCACAACAAAATAATGACAAGTATTAACAAATGTCAAGTTTGAAGCAACTACTTGTGATAGATGGCATAGAGCATAAGGATTTGACTTAGTCAATGAACTATGCATGCCACAATGAGTATAGTATAATTAATTAGTGTGTGTGTGAAATGTGAAAAGTTAGTAACAACACAAACATTAATGAAACAAATTATATTAAAGATTCAAAGCAAAGAAACTACTCTAAATTGCAATTTAACAAATCTTTCAAGAACGTCTCATTGTCCTCTATTCTTAATGATTTCTTTAACCTTTTGTCCCTCAGATTTCTATGTTGCACAACTTAGGCTATTAGAATGACACTTAAGAAACAAGATTAGTATTCAACATGCAAGCCAACTAAGTTCCTTCATGAAACTATATGATAAAAATGATGATGGATACCATGATGAATGGATGACGATGATTATGATGAATGGACAAATGGTGGTGGATACTATGGTAGTGATCTATATGATTTTATATATGATTCTACATATGCTCAAATGAAAACTATGAAAAACTAAAATGACACTCCATATGCTCAAATGCTAACTATGAAAATACTAATATAAAATGCAACTATGATGCAAAGGATGACATAAAATGCAACTATGAAGCAAAGTGTTAGTCTAAGATTTAACTATGATGCAAAACATGATATAAAATGTAACTATAAAACTCCATAATGCTCCCAATCTCGAACAATATTCCTGCATGATAACTCTATTCAAAAGTGGATGCGAAATACAATGCCAAAGGGTTGTATTTATAGCCTTTTTCAAGCATCTAGTGAGGTGGCGATGATCGACGGTCCAGATTCGAACAAGAAGAATGGATGGTGGAGATGGAGAGAATCAAGATGTTGTCCCCTTGACCAAAGACAACATGCCACTTGGATTGAAAAATCTCTCGATCAATGGGCAACATGTTATTTGAATGGAAGACTCAAGTGTGGGAAGAAAAGACCATGTGTTTGAAAATTAGTGGAAGTGTGTGAGGAATAAGCCATGTGCTTTTAAAATTGGTTGAAGATAATTCTAAAATTAGAATTATTTAATTTCATGTGACTTTGGTGAGGTGACACAAAAAGTTGTAGATATGTGTTTGAATTCTTAATCAGGATTAGTGAAGATTAATTAAATAAAACAAGTTTATGAAAATTTGTTTATTTAATTAATTTAGAAGAATATGTTTTAGATTTGGAGAATTTAGAAAATGAACAATATAAATAAATTGAGAATTTATTTATACGTAGTCAAAATATTAATTAAATAACTAGTATTTAATTAATTAAAGGTGATGACCGATTTTAGGTGTATACAATTAGCATTGATCAAGCCTTGAGACATAAGGAGTTATTGAGCGAATACATTGACGCCAAGTGTGAGTCGTTGGTGGTAAAAGGAAAGGAAAGGAAAGGAAAGATCCTTTTATAGTCCATGATACCAAGTGATCTATTTTTGGGTCTACAGAAGAGCCCAAGATGTTTGTGTTGCCACTAGAATTTTAAAAAATAAAGGAATACCATTTGAAAGGAATATGGAGGTGTTGTATCATTGTTGAGCATGAAAATCTCCCAATTGTGCCTTTTGCGGAGATCTACAACATCAATTTGCACACATGAAGATGGTCAACATGCTTCCATCACAAGGCCTCCTTTAAATCATCTCTTCCTTGAGTTTCCTTCACTGCTCATGTGCATTTCCACGAACAATGGATAACTCAGCCAGATGTTATAAGCGCACCCACTCGCTAAAGCCCTTCTCAGCAACTTAACATCGACCTTCACCCATCAATTGACCTTCACGATCACACCATTCAATAGAGAGGGTTTAAGAAAAAAGTGTCATATCTTCTGAATTCTGTAAACATTGGTCATAATTTTGATGAGGGCGAGCACAAGCCTTCGGATAGCTTTCCTCGCCATGGTGAAGAGGATTATCAAGAGGAGCGCTGATATAGGCCAAGGAATCGGGTGATGGTTGCACACTATAAGATTAAATTTCAATCTGGTGGATTAGGGATTTATTGATAGCAACAATAGCATTCCATATCATTGTAACATGATTTTGGATTGGTAGAGTTGACACGATTCCAGCACTAAGGGCGACTATAGTTAGAGCGCCAAATAGATTGTGGAGGTTGCGCAACGTCTCATTCTCTATCGCTTGATCTCCAAATCTCAATTTAGAGGCAATCTTTACATACGCATAATGGAAGCTTCACACCAAAAACCTTCATCACATGCAAAATGTAGGTTGATACTGAATGAGAGCATATCGACGCCACAAACAGGCAGATTAGTGCTAAATATGCACCCAAAAAAATAGAGAAAATTGCAAATTGATTGTCAAAATTGACAAGAATTTGCAAATGAATGCCAAAATACTGAGAAAACAATCCCCGCAAGCAAATCAAGAATAAAACCATCCATCTTAATGATTCCAAACAAAATTTGAGATCATGCCCAAACATATTTCATTTTTACATGCATGGAACTCTAGACTAGACTAGATGCAAGATTTTGGGAAGGATTTTTCTTGTATGGCTCTAATACCATGTTATGATTTCCAAGATCATAAGCAAGAACCAAGATACTTCTACAAAATACATGTACATGAATAAGCCTAGTTTACATTATCAAGAGATGATAAAAGGTTTTTTTTAAATGTACTATGTAACCTTGTTTATATATGCAAGGTGGTGAAGGTACTCAAGTCGAACACAATAACTGGCTAACTTTTTAATGATGGAAGACTTGTTAACTCACATGACAAGTGTTGTAGTGAGTAAAAAGTGACCATGCAAGAGGTTTTTCACAAAGTGAGGACATTTGTCTCAACCATATGAGGTGAGACAAAACTCTAGAACAGCCTAAGTAAATTTAAGCGAATATGAATAGGTCAAACTAGAATGTGATGACAAATTAAAACTAGTTATCTAATGACTCTATTTACACCAAAAGCTATCACCTTTTTATTGTGTGTTATTTTTCATTGCTTACCATAATCCTTGTGTTATTGCTTGACTTTGAACTTAGAATGTGTATAATTATCTGTACGATTATGTCATTATTTATTTTTTAGACTATGTTCAATGTAAATGATGATTTAGCATCTATTAATGGATGAATTATAGTTTGAATTTGGAGTAGTTTCCTTCTTTCCTCAACTGCTTTGAAGTGAAATGGTTTGTGTTGATGAATAGTAAAGAACATTCTTAGTGAGCTAAAAGTGTTGATACTAAATTTTATTATCCTATTTAATTATCCTTCTTTATTTGGGTCATGAGTGTCCAAGATATGAGTTATGCATTGAACATTTGATGCATTATGTACTCAAGTGTGGTTATGTATTGAATTACTATTGGATTGTTTACCCTCATGGTTTTATGCATTAGATGGCATGTGAAAACATTGTGCAACACTTGTATGGATTATTGTTGTCTTACTTGAGACCCTAGTTGTGTGTGAGATTATTCATGCTAGAACTGCATCCATGATCTTCTCTCTATAGCTCAAGGAGTGCCTAGAGTTTCATAGATATATATTATTCTTTCAATAATATAGTTGGGAGATGGATAAGATCCCCATTGGTTCCCTTCTTCAAGGTTTCTTGGGAATTTGAGGAGCTCCAAATTTTGTATATTTGCAAACTTCTATTTATGCCTTGAGTTATGTAAATTTTTCAAATATGTTACCATTATATTTAATCTTCTATTTGATCTTAAATTTTTCCCATCCTTGTTTTTTGAATGTGAACTTGTAATTGTATTTCTTATGGTATTTTGTACTTTTATGGTGCATGTAAATGTGGGATCTTGGGGTCTTGAATTAAAGTTACTAATTATATGTAATTGTAATAATATTATTTGGGCTTTAAGTCATCCATGTTTGGGATGAGATTCATTTCATTGTAAATTTTGTATGTCATCATTTGAGTTTTTTAGCTTATCATCTTAGAAGGGATTTAACATGTTTGGATAAATCTTGAATATAAAATGTATAAACCAAATCTGTTTGTGATGTTATAAAATAGAAGATATATTATTTTATATTGAATTCTACAAATATATATAGAATTATTTATATGGTTTTGTCTCTATATAGAATTATGCGAAGAATTGAATTTCTCTTTTATGCTTTTCATGTTTATTGTATGATGTTAATTCTTATCATTAATATGTTTTTGATATTAGATTATGATTTATAAGTTATGGTTTGAGCTTTGCCATTATTGTGGAGTTTAATCATTATTGTATATTTTACATTCAAGTCTTGGAAATAATAAATATCCTTCATGTATAAAATTTGTTGTCACAATTGAAAATATGGGTTGTTCTAGTGAATGTCTTTTGGCATAAACTAAACCATTTTTTTTGTCAATATTAATTATGTTAATTGAACCTAGAAACTATATCAAATGTTTGGTTTGATCAAAGCTTGGATTGAGGTTGATACAAAATAACATTTAAGGGTGATCGTGATCACAACAATGACTTCTATAGTGAGAAATTGCAAACAAACAAACTATACCTATAAGGAGAATGTAATATGGTACTAGAAATTGTACCTTGGTGTGCAATGGGTATTCTGAAGAGGTGTGGAAGGTCAATTAGGGAATATTTTGGTCTATATTTTGCATGCATTTGTGCAGTACATGAGGTCAATTGGTAGGTAATTTAGAAAATTATGTTGTTTGTGCAACAAATGTATCAATGGAGAATTTATACCTTTAAATCAACTATGCATCCAAAAGGGAGAGAGAGGTAGAGATAGAGAGATATAGAGGTAGATACAAGGATAAGTAGAGAGTGAGGAAGGAGAGATGGGGAGAGATAGAGAGAGGGGGATATAGTGAGGGAGGGAGAGAGAAGAGTGGGGAGAGAGATAGGTAGAGGAGGAAGAGAGAGAAGATGGGGAGAGAGGGAGAGAGATAGGTAGAGGAAGAAGAGAGAGAAGAGGGTGGAGAGAGGTAGAGATATGGGTAGAGATGGAGAAAGAGAGAGAAGAGGCAGGAGAGAGGGAGAGACAACTCAATATATAGAGAGGGAAAGGAGAGGGGGGATATAAAGTTAAAGAGAAATATAGAGAGATAGATAGGGATGGGGAAAGAGATGGAATGATAAGGAGAGAGATAATGAGATAGAGGTAGATAAAGATATGGATAGAAAGAGATATCTAGAAGTGAGAGAGAGATAGAGAGGGAGAGAGGGAGGGAAAGAGGGAGAGATAACTCAATAAATAGAAGAGTGATATAGATAGAGGGAGATATAGAGATATAAAAAGGGATAAGCAGAGAGAGAGAAAGAGATAGGGAGATTGAAGTATAACATTCAAATCTTACAAGTATATGAGTATATCCATGTGGAGATGTGTGGACCAATTCGTAACTAATACATCAACAAAGATATTGACATAGACCTGACACATAGTATGGTGGTTGTACCTTTGATAAATCTTTGTACCAATGGTAATAGTTTTTATAGAATATTGAATTATTTATAATTGACACATGTATAACCATATTTTTCTTTTTGTCACATATGCTCTATCCTTTAGTGCCCTTATCCCCTTATACTTTTCAAGATAGGAAACATTTGAGGGATCAAAATATAAAATATTTGTAGATATGATATTTGACATGTCATTCATAGTTATACTATTGGAAGTTATATTTTGTATAGGAGAGAGTTCCAAGGGAGGAAACTACTTGGAAATTGCATAGGACATGCCATTTTTCATTGAATATGTACGAAGTTACAAAATATTTGTTGGTTTTAGTCCATTGCAATTGATCTATTATACCTTCTTTCTTACATCTATTGTTTGTACTTATTTATCACCTTTGGGAGTCTTAAATTACACCATGCCATTATTTTTATTATACTCATACTTGCTTTGCTTTAGTTTCACATACAATCTTATGACTATGAAGGTACTATTTTGATTATGTATTCTTGAATATTGATAAATTATGAGGTCAAGTCCTCTTAAGGTTCATACAACCTCACACTCTTCTAATGACTTTTGTGTGTTGATAATCACATTCTAAAATGAATTAACATTAGCTTTGATTTTCTATCTAAAACCATATTAAATTTAATTTAATCTAAATTATTCTATTATATATAAATTATTTACAAAATTATTAACTAAAATAAATATTATTTTTATAATTACAAAATAATATTAAAGTAATTTATTATTTATTAAATAATATTAAATAGGCTTTAAAATATTGTTACTGATTAATAATTTAAATATTATAATTATATATAAAATTATTATTTTTATAATTATAAAATAATGCTAATTTAATCTATAAAATATTATTTATTACATAATATTAAATAGAATTAATAATTTAAATATAATATAATCATATAAAAATTAATAAATATTTAAATAAAAGTCGATAAGGGCGTGGTTCAGTGGTCAAGTCGCTTGGTTGTAGTGGTGGCCACCAAGGTTCAAACCCTCGCTGCCAAAGTGCTCGCAAGCCTTGTGCCTTCACTGGGCCATTGTGCTCGCAGGTTTGGTAGTTTCTTGTGGTTTCTTGTATCCGAGCGTTTACCCCTAATAATATGGTTGTGTTGCACCTTTTAAAAAAGAATATTATTATTATTATTTAAATATAAAATATAAATTAAAAAAACAAGTGTAAGATAAGATAAGATAAGATAATAAGATAACAAGATAACAATAATAATAAAATCAAAAAGTGGGAGTTTGTTGGATCTTAGTTGTGTTTATGGTTTGTCCTTGATGACAAAATCTCTTTCAGTTGGTTCTCTTTGGTGATCAGTCTCTGTTTGGATCCTTATGATTTATTATGCTTCTTTGATGTCTCTTGGCTATTACAGAAAGATATTGTTATGATTCAAATTCATGGTGATGAGATTTCTGGTTCATGTTATGAATGCTATTTCTTTGTCTGACAGAGTTTGACAGTTGGTTTCCTTGTCAGGATGGTTCTTTTTGCATATCACAGGTATTGGTTGTTTCTCATTCGGGCTTACACATATCGACATGAGTATGGTAGGGTCTCCCAGATCCATTTTGAAATGTCTGTGTTGCCTTCGGCAAGACATTTTTGATGTCATGTCGATTGAATTTATCATATTGGCTGCTATCGGCAAGACTTCTCTTTTGTTTTCGCGACAGAAAGTGATCTCTATCAGCATATGTTATTCCATCGGTATGTGGTCTCAGTGAAATTGGTATGTCACACCGATCAGAGATTAAATGGAAACACATCAACAAGAGCTTAAGGCTTCGGCCAAGGGTCTTAGTGAATGTGCAATGTCACACCAACCACCATTGGAAAATTGCATATCAGCAAGAGTTTTGCTTCGATGGAATGTCATAGCGAACTTTTTGGTCTCGCCGACTAAGTCTTATGAAGTGCGTTCGGCGAGAGATTGGCATTGTCTCAGCAACTCAGTGAATAAAGTTTCTTTTCGGTATGTCAAAGTATTCTCCGAGAGGTCTCCCCGAAGATTGTAGGCTACAACAACACATAAGAGTTGAAAAGTCTTTTTGGTGAGACTCTTTCATCAATGAGAGGTCATGGCAAGGATGGTGTGTCTTGTCAACAAAGTCAAATGAATGACTTTCGGTATAACAAAGTTGATCTATATGATGTCTCTCTGATATCTAAAGCTATAGCGATAGCGAATGATGGTTTCATTTTGGTGAGAGAACCTTTTTGTCTCATCGACCAAAAGGATGTTATGAGCTCTCGGCTTGACATTATGTATTCATTATGACTTCTCCTGACTCTGATGGGTCTTGGCGAAAGCGACAAACATAAGGTTGTCTGGCGACGTTAAAGTTGCCTTCGGCATAACGTGTTATCGATGGAAATATTAAAGGAATAGGGAAAACTTTTTGAGGTTATTCTTTTAGCTGGGTATTGAACCCTAGTCTGGCTGCCATCTTGAGTGTTTACGTTTCTATTGTTGCTGACTGTAACGGTTTTTACAGTGGTTTTTGGAAGGTCTATTTGGTGCATTTCTGGCTGGAAGCTCGACAGTGGTTGATGGAGCCATGGGAGTTACAAATTTGTCTGGTATTTTTATTTATGTGTTTCATGCTGCTCATACTGGTTTATAATCACCATTTTATTCTAACTGCTCTCTGTATCTCAGTCAATATGATGCCTTGACTGAGTATTGTCATTCATGCATTAGAGGTTATGATTTTCTGTGGTGGACAGTTGTGCTTTTTATGTAGCAATATGAACTCATACGTTACAGATTTGTTGAGAACGGCTCTTAGCTGGGTTGGTTGTTCCGCTATTACTCTCGGCGACAGCTACTCATCCGCAAATATATAAATAGCAAGGCAGTAAAACTCTTTTCTCGTTGTTGTTGTAATTCTAAGATTATCATTCCTCGATGTAGGAAAATGTATGGATAATAATTAAGCAATAAGATGCTCAAAGAAGGAAGATGTACAAAGATAAAACTGGTGTTGGTTTTGAAAAGGGTGAATGCTCAATTGACCATGCAAAAAAAACCCCTCTTCTGAAGTCAAAGGTTCAAGTTCAAATCACTCAGAATTTGGTAAGGATCATGTTCAGTCTTTAAGAGGTAATAGATCTTCATACAGAGTCAATCCTTTGTTCTATGGTTATTGTTTTTTCTGCAACAAATTTGGCCATAAGGTGAGCACTTGTAGGCTTATGAATCCTAGAATACCCAGGTTTGGTCTTAGGCAACACTATGGTTTTGTTAGACAAATCAGATGTTTTAAATGCAATGCCTTGGGACATTCTGTCAAACAGTGTAGAATCATCCGCAATCAAAACAACAAAATTAAAAGGTTTGGAACCTAAGATTGTGCCACCAAACGATGAACAAACTATGTTGGTTCAAATTGCTTTTCATTCCAAGAAAAAGGACTTATGGGTCCCAGACGCTGGGATGTTCTAACCATATGACTGGCGACAAGGATAAGTTTGTAAATCTTGAAGATTATGTAGGTGGATATGTTAAGTTTGGTGATAACTCCGGTATTCAAATTAAAGGTAGAGGTTCACTTCTTCTGAATGAAGACACTCCTATCTATAATGTGTACTATGTGGAAGGTCTCAAACACAATCTTCTAAGTGTTAGTCAAATCTGTGATAGTGGTTATCATGTTCTTTTCACTTCGCAGGGATGTGAGATTAAGAACAAGCTTGGAAAGGTTGTTGCAACTGGAAGGAGGACAAAAGGAAATGTGTACAATCTTCTTGACTCATCATGCAATGACAATAATCAAGGTATGTGTCTAATGGGCCAAATTGAAGAGAACTGGTTATGGCATAAAAGATTAGGACACATAAACTTTGAAAATTTGGTTAGAATTAGTAAAAATCAGAATGTTAGAGGTCTACCAGTTCTTAGCAAGCCAGAAAACTCTATGTGCAAAGAATGCTTAAGTGGTAAACAAACTAAAATCAGCTTCAAAACAAAAGAACATTCTTCTTCAAAACCTTTACAACTTGTGCACACTGATTTATGTGGACCAACCAGAACAAGGTCTATTAATGGTGAAAGGTAATTTATGCTATTTGTGGATGATTATACTAGAATGATATGGGTCACATTTCTTAAGCACAAATCAGAAGCCTTTGGAAGGTTCAAAATTTTCCGTAAAATGGTTGAAAATGAATCTAATCTGAAACTTAAATGTTTGCGATCTGACAAAGGAGGTGAGTTCACTTCTCAAGAGTTTATTGATTATTGTGAACAACACGACATTAAAAGACAATATGCTGCAACAAAAACACCTCAACAAAATGGGGTAGTTGAATGTAAGAATAGAACTGTAAAAGAAATGGCTAGAACCATGCTAGATGAAGCTAAGTTGACTGATATGTATTGGAAAGAAGTTGTTCATACAACTGTATACATTTTGAATAGAGTGTAGCTTAGGGTGAAATCCAAACACACTCCTTATGAACTTTGGTATGAAAAAACTGCTTCTATCAAACACTTTAAAATTTTTGGAAGTAAGTGTTTTATCAAGAAAGATGATGATAACCTTGGGAGCTTTCAATCAAAGAGTGATGAGGGTATCTTTTTGGGATACTCAACTCACAACAAGCTTATAAATGCCTTAACAAAAGGCTTTAATAAGATTGTTGAAGCAGCTAATGTAAGATCTGGATGAAAGACTACATTTGTTTTCTGAATATTTGCAAGATAATGAGGAAGAAGAACTCGAACTTCAAATAATTTCAAGAGCTGGAACAACAAAGTCTATTGCTGAATCAACAAGCCCTAAAAATGAAAATGCAAGTCCTAAAAAGGTTGCATCAAATGCTCCTTCGAAAACTCTAGCTATATATCACCCCAAAGATCAAATTATTGGGGATAAAAATGCAGGAGTTCAAACTAGAAGAAAGGCTACAGAATTTGATGAAAAGGCACAAATTGCTTTTTTTTAGTTACTCAGTTTGAGCCTAAAAATTTTAATGAAGCTCTCACAGATTCATGTTGGATTAATTCTATGTAGGAAGAAATTGATCAGATTGAGAAAAATCAGACTTGGGAGTTAGTCCCAAGACCAGATGACAAGAATGTCATTGGAGGCAAATGGATATATAGAAACAAGGTTAATGAAAATGGTAATGTTATTCACAACAAAGCAATATTTGTCTACAAAGGCTATGCTCAACAAGAAGGTATTGATTTTGGTGAAACCTTTGCACCTGTTGCTAGACTAGAATCTATCAAAATATTCTTCTGTCTTATTCCCTCAAGCATAAAAACTTTACCGGCTTATCAAATGGATGTCAAATCGCTTTAAATGGCTATTTTAGGATGAAGAGGTCTTGCGTCAATAGCCCCATGATTTATTTTGCAAAAGATAAGCCCGGATCAAGGGTTTACGCATTGAAAAGGCCCCCATGGCTTAAAAACAAGCACCTGTGGAGCTTGGATACTCTAGGTCGACAGCCATTTAATTTCTAATGGCTTCTTGTTAGAGGAGGTGTGTGAAAGTAATCTTTATGTTAAAACTGAAGGTTTTGATATTTTGGTTGTTGAAATTTACGTTGATGACACTATCTTTGGCTGCAATAATGTTACTTTGAGTAAGAATTTCTCTCAGCTAATGGAATCTGAGTTTGAAATGTCAATTGTAGGAGAATTAAATTTCTTTCTGGGTCTTCAAATCTCTCAATGTGAGAATGGAATATTTCTTTCTCAAACCAAATATGCAAGAGAGATGCTTAAGAAATTTAAAATGGATGAATGTCATCCTATTAGCACTCCAATGGCTACCGGATGCAAACTTTACTAAGGTTGATGATTTCTCCCGGGATACAAATCAAATCAATATAGACCAATGATCAACAATATTTTATATTTAACCACCTCTAGACCTGACATTATGCAAGTAGTTTGCACTATTGCATGGTATCAAGCATCCCCTAAAGAATCTCATGTCACTGCTGTTAAAAGGATTTTTAAATATATTTAGGGCACTGTTGATTATGGTCTTTGGTATCCTAGAAGCAATGATTTCTCTTTGATTGCATATACAGATGTTGACTAGGCTGGCTATTTGGATGATAGGAAAAGCACCAATGGTGTTGCATTCTTTCTGGTGATCGCTTAGTTGTATTGGCATAGCAAGAAACAAGTATCTGTTTCTCTCTCTACTGCTGAAGCAGAATACATTGTTGCCACTTCATGCTGTACTCAAGTACTGTGGATGAGTCAGACTCTTTCAGATATGGGTATTGATGTTTCTAAACCTGTTTCCATTCTTTGTGATAACACTAGTGTGATAAATATTTCAAAAAATCCTATTATGCACTCTCGCACTAAACATATTGCTATCAAGTTTCACTTTCTTCGAGAAAAGGTTTTGGCTAATAAAGTTTGCTTACAGTTTGTTGGATCTCAAGATCAGGTGGCTGATATTTTTACTAAGCCCTTAGCAAAAGAGTTATTTGAAAGGCTGAGACTTCGATTGGGAGTTATCTCTCAATCGTTACTTCACTAAATCTCCAAGCTACTGCTTAGGGGGAGCATGTTATATGTTTTGATTCACTTAAAGCTCTCCTACAATCTTGGTTGCTGCACTGGTACTCTTTTTTTTGCAGCTGTTTCTCATGATATTTTGGTAGGCTTCTCAGTTGTGTTATGGCAATGCACATTTTCTTCTATTCTTTGCCTCGAGGCAAAAAGGGGAAGAGTCATTTGTGTTTTGCCATCAAGGACAAAGGGGGAGTTTGTTGGATCTCAGTTGTGTTTATGGTTTGTCCTTGATGACAAAATCTCTTTCTGTTGGTTTCCTTGTTAGGATGGTTCTTTTTGCATATCACAGGTATTGGTTGTTTCTCATTCGGGCTTACACATATCGGCATGAGTATGGCAGGGTCTCTCCGATCCACTTTGAAATGTCTGTGTTGCCTATCAGCAAGACATTTCTGATGTCATGTCGATTGAATTTAACATACAGGCTGCTTTCGGCGTGACATTCTCGTTGTCTTGGCGATAGTGGAAAGGTCTATCGGCATGAGTTGTGTTCACCGCTGGGAGGTCTTACCGAATGAGTCGGGTCTCACCGACTAACTCATAAGGTGGTTCATCGGCGTAAGAAATCCCTATCGGCATGTTGTTTCATCGAGCATTTTGTGTCTTGGTGACCGGCACAAGAAAGATTATTTCGGCAAGACTTGTCTTTTGTTTCGGCGACTGAAAGTGATCTCTATCGGCATATGTTATTCCGTCGGTAAGTGGTCTTAGCGATATTGGTATGTCACACCGATCGGAGATTAAATGGAAACTCATCGGCAAGAGCTTAAGGCTTTGGCGTGAGGTTATAACGAATATGCAATGTCACACCGACCGGTGGTGGATGGATGCGTATTGGCAAGAGTTTTGCTTCGGTGGAATGTCATAGCGAACATTTTGGTTTTGCCGACTAAGTCTTATGAAGTGCGTTCGGCGAGAGATTGGCATTGTCTCAGCAACTCAATGAATAAAGTTTCTTTTTGGTATGTCAAAGTATTCTCCGAGAGGTCTCCCCGAAGATTGTAGGCTACAACGACACATAAGAGTTGAAAAGTCTTTTCGGTGAGACTCTTTCATCGATGAGAGGTCATGGCGAGGATGGTGTGTCTTGTCGACAAAGTCAAATGGACTTTCAGTATAACAAAGTTGATCTATATGATGTCTCTCCGATATCTAAAGCTATAGCGATAGCGAATGATGGTTTCATTTCGGTGAGAGAACCTTTTTGTCTCATCGACCAGAAGGATGTTATGAGCTCTCGGCATGACATTATGTATTCGTTATGACTTCTCCCGACTCTGATGGGTCTTGGTGAAAGCGACAAACATAAGGTTGTCTGGCGACGTTAAAGTTGCCTTCGGCATAACGTGTCATTGATGGAAATATTAAAGGAATAGGGCAAACTTTTTGAGGTTATTCTTTTAGCTGGGTATCGAACCCTAGCCTAGCCGCCATCTTGAGTGTTTACGTTTCTGTTGTTGCTGACTGTAACGGTTTTTATAGTGGTTTTTTGGAAGGTCTATTTGGCGCATTTCTGGCTGGAAGCTCGACAGTGGTTGATGGAGCCATGGGAGTTACAGATTTGTCTGGTATTTTTATTTATGCGTTTCATGTTGCTCATACTGGTTTATAATCACCATTTTATTCTAACTGCTCTCTGCATCTCAGTCAATATGATGCCCTGACTGAGTATTGTCATTCATGCATTAGAGGTTATGATTTTCTATGGTGGACAGTTGTGCTTTTTATGCAGCAATATGAACTCATACGTTACAAATTTGTTGAGAACGACTCTTAGCTGGGTTGGTTGTTCTGCCGTTACTCCTAAAGACAGTTACCTATCTGGCAGTTGTATAAATAGAAGCAGAAAACTCTTTTCTGCTGTTGTTGTTGTAATTCTAAGATTATCATTCCTTGGCTGTATGAAAATGTATGGATAAAACTCTGCAATAAAATCTGAATAACAAGATGCAGAGATTGTAAATTTCTTCTCTATGTAGTATTTTAGGGATTCAATTATTGAATCTTTAAGGTATTTTGTAGATGAGAAAACAGAGAAATATGTGCTTACTGAAAACAGAGAAATCCTCTGAGTTATTATTGTTGTTTAATTCATAATTTGAGGGGTTGGTACTCCTTAAGATAGATATCTCTAAATGAGGGGTTGGTGCTCCTTGAGTGGGTGCTCAAAAATCAGCCTATAAGGCATTGTGAACAGTTGATTAAAAGATTAAGCCTGGAAGGAATTTAGGGAGTGGTTTTATACCCCAGGAGGGTTTTCCATTCGGCAAACTTTGTGTCACTTTGTTCTTCTATGTTCTCATTGCTTTACTATGTTGTTGTTGTTTCAGTACACTATTGGGATTATTACTTTTCTCAATTATGTTTATGAATGATTACATTCAACTCATGAATGCATTAATCATACAATATTGATATCAAATCTGAGCTATGTTTTTGAATTTTTTGAAAATTGGTCAAATCTGTTAAGACACTGATTCACCCAACCCCCTCTCAGTGTCATTTTAACTCCAACAAGATATAGTAGAAATCAAGTGGAGGACA